>JBBPDB010150311.1:0-14372 GCA_037974465.1 Brachypetersius altus
AATCGATAGCTGAATTTAAATTGCTCTAATGTTGTATCCCTGTAAGACCAGAAAAAGTCTTAAAATGTAAAATAGTTTTCTTCTGCTGTTCTGCCCCTTTTTAAAATCTATATAATATAACAATAGAACGGCTTGTCAGTTCAGTTGATTTGTCTGAATAGGAAATATAAAATGAATCAATGGTCTGAAAATGATATTACACTTTAAAGTTCAATTAATATGAAGTTTGTACTTCAATAGTTGCATTTCCCCATTTTCTCCAGTTTTATAACACATACTTCTACTCTGCGTGTCCACTCTGAATATACTGTACATGCATGCTCACTTTCTTTCACTCATTTTTCCTTTCAAAGAGATTTGGTGTTTTCTAAATTGAAGGCTGTGAGATAAAGGCTGTTGTGCAGATTCTAAAACCTTGTTCGTTTCATTGGTGATTTGAAGCTATAAAATGTGAAGGGCAGCGTGGTGGTGCAGTGGTTAGCATTGTCGCCTCACACCAAGAAGGCACCTGGCTCAAACCTCATGGCTGTGGTGTTCTCCTCTGTGCTGTTCGCTCCATGCCTGTGTGGGCCCTCTCCAGGTGCCCCAGTTTCCTCCCACAGTTCAAATACATGCAGAATAGGTTACTTTAGGTGTGAGTGTGACTGAGGTTGCTGCTGTGCCGGCAACAGAACAAGTGAATATCAGATAGAACCTACGTAAATTGCAGGGTGTCTTAACTCAAAAGTGGCAGCAGAAACAATTTGAGCATTACTGTAAAACACATATAGGACCAACAAAATGGAAGGAAATATTTCAGACAAACAGCAGATTCTGTAATCTACTGTATCTTTTATTGTTTTTAGAGACCGAAGGGTAAACAAACTACAAGCCCAGTTCATCATCTATAGGGAGCTGAGTAAGAACCTTGGAGTTCCCATCTTCCTTCTCTGGATTCCCCAGTGATGAACTTCCACATACTGCTCTGGAGAGAGGCTTCCCAGACTCTCCTCTAACTCTAGGTAGGCCAAACAAAGCTGGGCCTACAGGTTGGTCCCGCTCAAATTGGGCTGGCAGAAGTGGAAAGTGGCAGTGGGCTCCATGATGGCTGGATAACTGGGTGCTCTGTGTCACTGAACTGTGGAGACAAGTTGATGAAGTTTAGGGTCGATGATGTGAGGCCCCTGGGGGTTTAACCTGAAGTCGCTGAAGGCTGTAAGTCTCCTCTATGATTTTGTAGTGAATAAGCCAAATTATTTGGTTTTATGAATGTATTTTAAGTACATTAAGTCACACTGAATACAGTTTCAGCTTACTATTGGAAATAAAACAATAAAATACATTTCCTAGTCTAAAGGCTGTTCAGTTCAGATTAAAGTTACATTTATGAAAGTTTTAATTGTGTCTTACCTAAGAAATAAGCTATACTGAATTTCCACCATATTCTTCAGGGTGATGTAGTTCTCTACTGCTGATTCCCACTGTAGAGGCGGTGTCAAACCACCTTGTCCCTCCAGTTCTTCAAAGTGAATTTGCTGGTCATCATCCACATCAGGAGCTGCAGGTGCTGGCACAAGGCTTTGAAGCTGACTCAGGGTTTGTGTAGACGCTGGGAATCCACAGTTCCTCCCATTAAATCTGGGAGCAAATACAGAAAAGCAGCCAGGTTGACAGTCTCAAGAAAGGTTAGCTTTCTTTCACATAACAATTTAAAATTTTTGTCCTTCCAAGCATTTCTAGATTTTTTCACAAGACAAGAATTAAGCGCCTTATTTAAACCCCTTTTGTGGCTTACATCTCTGTCATTCATTTTATGTCCCTGTTCCTTCCATACTGGGTGTGGGTTTACATGAGGACTTATGCCTGGACTCTGCACTCAAGTACCCCAGTTAAAGGTGCTATCAGCAATTTTCAGAAAAGCTCATTCAGGGGATCTCACTACACAATCCGTTACTACTACTTTAATAATCAGGCTGTGAAAAACTCTGGTGCTCTCTGTAAACAGCCTGTAGGCTTTGGGAGAGTCCTAAAGAGGTATGCTCAGGGAACGGGTCCCTCGCCACAATATAAACTGAATTGTTTCAACCAATTAGAGTGGGTTTTGCGAATCATGCACACGGGAGAATCATACAGTCTGTTGCTGAGAGCAGATTGTTCTGGTTCCCGTGACAATGACGGGACAAACATGAACGCGGGTTTGTTATTGTCTCTAACGTGAACAGAAAGTGACGTCAAATTGCTGATAGCACCTTTAAACATAATATTACTGCAATAGCCATGATTTCACCATGAATGCTCACTTTAATGTAATAAAGGTTTTCTAATTCATTGATTAATTAATGATTTGCAATTCTCACCTGTGAGGTAAATAGTACATTGCCTCTGGTCTTCCAGAGCGTTTAGACTGCCGAACAGGACGAATAATGTGAGGGTTCCAGAAGTGCTTGTATTCATCCAGTTCTTTCTGCAGGACACCCAGAAAGCAGTATCTCAGCAACCTTGTGTGTTCATCGCTGCCATTGAACAGATGCCTCTCCCTCAAGTCACCAAACAGTTCCATCCAAAATTGAATCCTAGTAGGAGAACACACATTTTATTATAATGTAATATAATTCCTTCATTCTGTAAAAGGCTCAACAACGACTAACTTGTGAAACAAGTTTTGAGAAGTAAAGTTTGTTATATCAAAGCAATGTTGTAAAGAGCACATAAATAGTCTTATACTGAGACTAAATTGATTCAATATAAAAAGCAACCAAGCAAAAGTGAGCATTGCCTTCATCATCACAATCACATACAGACAATACTAAAATGTAGTATTAAGTCGAGCATCAATAAAGAATTAATATTATGGGATAAAAACCTCTGTTTGCGAAAGTAAGACCACCAGCTTTCAATGCGTTGGTTAGAAGTGGAAGTACCATACATGTGACTTCTAGCTCCTGCAAATTCATCTGCATGCTCTGATCTCAAGGAACAATGAAGTGCTGCCATCAGTCCATTTTCTGTGCCACAGTCTGTGCGGAGGCGCATTGGAAAAACTCCAAATTCTGCTACACAGTTGATGTAACTTTGAGCAACGACACTAGGATCATTATTGGACTTTCCACATGTGAGCCACAGAATTCTTCTTGAGAAGCCATCAATAGAGGCACTTATGGCAATTCCAAAAGCTTTCAATTTGTCATACCCATCAATATGCCAGACTTCATTTGGACCCAATGAGTGGTATGTTCTTCTGAGAAAGCTCACAAACGTCATCCTCTGCTTCAGCCATCATCTTTCTAAACGCGCTGAACTTAAAGCGGGAGATGTGTAGCAGACTCTCGCGAAGCAGCCTCTCCAACGTCTCGTGAGACTTCAGATCAAGTCACGTAAACAAATTATTATTTTATATCTAATATTTATTACAATTTTGTCAGTAAAATGTACTTGAGTAAAAGTAAAAGTACCTATCTTTAAGTATCCTCTAAAAGTACTAGTTACCCCAAAAATGTACTCAAGTAAATGTAACGAAGTAAATGTAATTCGTTACTACCCACCTCTGGTGGTGGGTGTGGTAGGAGATGCAATCTGGACAACAGCAGCTGAACTTCGGAGTCAGTCCAGGGTCCAGAAGGATGCTGGTGAGAACCCAGCACTGTTCATCAGGGCTTTTTTACGGAGAGGGATTCTATACAAATAAAAGAATAGATCAGGGGAGCTCACTTACTGTAAGTTCACCAGAGACTAGCTGCTACAGTGAGACGTGGCTATAATGGTTTTAGATTTCTTGGTGATGTCTCTGGATTAGTACACACTGGAGAGAAGGTCAGACTTTGAACCACGACAGAGTTTCCTAACTTTATAGTAACAGACGAGGTGCTAATAACTAATAACACTTTGCACATAAATCACTGACTTTACATGCTGCACAAATGTGTACCACTTCAAAAAGAATATTTAGTTACAAATCTTTAACTTTGCTCAATTGTTTTAGATGGAAAAGTTGTGCATTTTGTTGTGAATGTGTTTGTTTCTCCACAGCTGCAGCAGTTCAGATCAGTTCACCCTCAGAGCCAAAGACCAGAGAGGAGTTTCTACAGTGTATGTACACACACACACACACACACACACACACACACACACACACACACACACACACACACACACACACACACACACACACAGGTTTAAGTTTGCCTTGTATTTTGAAGGGGGACTGTACAGCTAGTTGGTGAGTTACTGGGTGTTAAGAAATAGAAAGGGCCGATGCTGGTGGCCTAGTGTTTAGGGCATTCGCCCTGCGATCAGGAGGGCATGGGTTTGATTCCCAAGATCGCTAGGATCCTCTGAGGTACCCTGATTAAGGTACCGTCCCCACACTCTGCTCCCCGGGCGCTGTGTTCCTGGCTGCCCCCTGCTTCACTTGGTGAATGGGTTTAATGCAGAGGAAGTGTTTTGTGCTGCGGTGTGTTCATGTATGACAGAATTTTCACTCTCATGCTCCTCATTCACTGGCATAAACACTACAGACTAATGTTAAGAGTACAAATATGAAATGATTATTAATAACTGATTTGTGTGAAGTTTGAAATACACCCCAGAACAAAAGTCTATCAGTTTATGGGGACTGTAGGCAGTATGTGTTAATAAGACACTGCAGCAATAATCCACAGTTTTCATTGTGAAGTTACTGGTTAGTTGCAAAGCAAAGATAAAACTACAGCTAATGAATTCAGTACGAAATCTGGATCTGAAGTGACTCATGTAGATACGTTTTCTCACTGTTTGAAGTGCTGAAGTGCTAGAAAACATGTGAACTGGTGGCACTGTGTGCATGTAAACACACTCACACTCAAACATGTGTTTAGTATCACTTTTTTGTCTTGATATTGGGTAACATGTGTCTGTTTTTTCTTTCTTTTTTTAGATTTCTGTCAGTTTACAATGGATTCCAACACAATAAACCATTTCCTCTCTCTCTCTGAGGACAAAAGAGCAGTGAGCAACTGTAGGAAAAGCCAGCCGTACTCTGATCATCCAGAGAGATTTGAGTCGTGGAGGCAGGTGTTGAGTAAGGAGAGTGTGTGCGGACGCTGTTACTGGGAGGTTGAGTGGAGCAGTAGAGGATTTGGTGTGTTCATATCAGTCTCATATAAAGGGATCAGCAGGAAAGGGTGGAGTAAAGAGTGCAGGTTTGGACGTAATGATCAGTCCTGGAGTCTGGAATGTTCTCCCTCTCTCTCTTTCTGGCACAACAACATTCAGACTAAGATCTCAGGACCATCATCCTCCAGAATAGGAGTGTATGTGGATCACAGTGCAGGAACTCTGTCCTTCTACAGCGTCTCTGACACAATGACCCTCCTACACACCGTCCACACCACCTTCACTCACACACTCTACGCTGGATTCTGGATGAAATGGGGAACTATAAAGCTGTGTGATCTTGATAACTCCTCTGGTCAGTGATCTTGATCTTTAGCAAGCTTCCTCATTTGTACTTTATACTGTAAACAAAGCGAATTTCTAATAAAGGTTAATCTGGTCTTAAACAAATGCCTTATTTTTAACATGCAACATTCCATTGCTCAGGACAAATAAAATGACATGGAACACTTGAAGCCATTTGTCAAGTTATTTTAAAGTTATTTACACCCATTTAGTTCTAAAACAACCATAACATCTGCCTAATACTATGCAGGTCCTTCTTGTTCTACCAAAACTGCTCTGGCATATGAAAGCATGAAATTATGCTTTTGTTGAATGTAGTTTAAACAGAAATCAGTTTACAGAACATAAATCCAGCAGCGGCCGAGTTTTGCTGGATTATTAGGGCTGCACAAAATACAATCATCTAATCGTTATTGCAGTATCAGTCTTTGCAATCCCGATATCACAAAATATGCAAATGAGCCTCTGAACAAACCCAGTGTGTGACAGGGTGACCACTCGCTGCTCCAGGTGAGTTACTGGATGTTCTGATGAATTGAGGTGTTTGTGTTATATAACACAGGTCTCAATTTTAATTTTTATCTATTAAAGATGCTGCAGAGTTGGTGCATGGATGGGTGGGGCTAAACTGCGTTAACCAGAATAATTCATCTTTTTAGTGTTGCTTTTGTGACTTCACAAACATGAATGTAGCTTATTTTCTATATATGGACTGTTTAGGTGGGGGAGTGGAGGTACCATGTGAAACAATATTTATATACTTTTGTGATATGAACCCTTTAATATATTGAAAGGAATCACAATCGTAATATGTAGCAGTAAAATCACAATATTGATATTCTGTCCATATCGTGCGGGGGTGGCGGTTGTTCTGTAGTTCAATCTGGAAGGGAACAGATTTTATTCGAGGACAGAGACTGAAGGTGAGAAAGAAAAATACAAGCTTCACTGTTCAACAACAACAAAGGCATTGACAGTGAGATTGACTGTTGACCTCCGGCATGACTGGGCTCTATTTCTGAGCTCAGAATTGCTATTTTTTCCAAGTTTTTATTTTCATTAATTCATTTATTTATACATGTATGGATTTATGGTATTTTATTTCAAATTAATATGTTGATGGAAGCCTCTAAGGCAGGGGTCACCAACCCTGAGAGCTTTGTGGGTACTGAGCCATACAAAGGGCTGCCAGTTTGATACACTAAAACAGAGTTTAGCCAAACTTATCTAAACTTTATGCATAATAAACATGTATAAAATGCTTTTCTTTAGATATTATCATTTTCAAATCTACTTAAATGCAAATGTGATTAAAGAAGAACAGAAACAGGATCAAATTAAATGTTAGATGCTGCTCTCTGGTGAGTTGACCCCTGCTCTAAGGTCAGTCATGTTATATTTAAGCTTGAAAAACAGCAATTCTGTCACAAAGGGATTGATTTTAAGGTGTTAAAAATATCTAATTTACTTCTCTGGTTAGCCATTGTAAACATCCCTAGCTTAGGTTGCTCCACGTTGTCATGACAACAGGCGATCAGCAGAACTGCGCATGTGCAGGAGAGTCAGAGCAGCGTGGGGTCTGTGAGTAAACTTCATAAAGTCGGTTAAAAGTGATTTTATTTATAACGAAACATGTTTGAAGCCTAACGAAAATATGTTGAAGGTTTTAAAACTTATTAGACATTTTTAATGCGGCAGGTTTTTAATTCTGAATAAAATAAGATTGGGTAAGGAAGTTGTTTAGGATAAATGTGTGCTGTGGTGTGTTCACGTATGACAAATGGTCACTTTCATGTTTAATAAAATATGTTTAATAAATCTGTGAGGCAGGGATGGGTGGATCAATACTTCTGATCCCATCAGATCCTATAGAGAATCAGACCTCACACTACAATACAATGTTTACATTTAATATTCATCCTAATGTGTTCTGATGCTGAAAAAAGTACCAAAAAAGAATGTGGTAAATAAATACACGATGGACAAAAGTATTTGGACGCCTGACCATTACACCAACAGTGACTGTAATGACATTCAAATCCATGGACTTTTATATGGTCCCCCTTTCCACCTATAACAGCTTTTTGAAAGACAATATTTTAGAGCTTCTGTGGGAATTTGTGTCCGTTCATTCTGTAGTATTTATGAGGTCAGACACTGATGCTGGACGAGAAGGTCTGGATCACAGTTCATCCCAAAGGTGCTGGATGGGGTTGAGGTCAGGGCTCTGTGTGGGTCAGTCAAGTTCTTCCACACTGAACTCATCCAGCATGTCTTTATGGATCTGCTTTGTCCACTGTGACACAGTCCTGCTGGAATAGAAAGGGTTCTTCACAAAACTGGGGCCACAAAGTTGGAAGCATGGCATCGTCCAAAATGTCTTGGTTTGCTGAATGAAGCATTAAAATTGTTTTTCACTGGAATGAAGTTTCCAGGACAGTTTCCAGGACAACCGACCGGCTCAGGTGGTGAAACCTGAGGCTACTATATGCGTGCCAGTAACTCAGGTGCAGAGAAGGTGGACTTCCTAACCGGCAGACGAGGAAAACATTAATCTGTGGGGTTAGATGGTTCATCTTGAACTTCAATTTCTAGTTTTCATGGTAGCCTGGATCAAAAAATGCATTTAATTGACTCTGATGCAACATTTCTATTTCAGATATGGCTCTCAAATTCAGGAAAGGGTGTGGTTCAGGTACGATATTATTCCACAGACCTGCTCCACCACCTCTGCTCCAGTCCCCGGTAAGAAACACCTTCCATTTAGGTTTGTTTTGTTGACATCATGCAAAAAGAGCTCTCTGCTGCTGTGGTATCATGTGACTCTTGCCCACTTTCTTTCCTCAGACATCTAGAAGTGTTAGGCAGAGGCCATTGTCGATGGCTGGGACGGACAGAAGCTGCCCGTACATCAGGAGTGGAACACAAAGATCAGCCAGAACTGCTACACACTTTGAAATAACACCTGACAGGGAACCTGTGCCGCCTCCATGGTCAAAAAAACAACTGCAGGTATTACATGCTCTTACACAAATGCTAGTTTTTGTATCTTGTTAGGACACCACAGTGGGTACCTCTATGTAAATATATATATATATGTAATAATTCTATGCCCCATGTGTTTTATATATGTATGTATCTATATGCAATAATAATATCGACATAAATATTATACTAAAGAATTGATATGTTACAATAAGAAGCTCCACATCTATTATAAACATGTCTATATGTAATATTAATATATCCTATATGTTTTACATGTGTATCTATGTTATAATACCATGCCCCATGTGTTTTTATATATGTGTGAGTACTTGTTATGTAATAAAGGCCCATATTTATTATAAATATGTAAGCCTCTACACGTACAACTAAAATGGGCCATATGTGTTAGTTTCTATATGTAATACTAATATGGGACATATATGTGTAATATATGTGTTCGTTTCTATATTTAATACTAATATGGGACATATATGTGTAATATATGTGTTAGTTTCTATATGTAGTACTAATATGGGACATATATGTGTAATATATGTGTTAGTTTCTATATGTAGTACTAATATAGGACTTATTTGTGTAATATATGTAAGTTTGTATACATTATAATAATGTGTCCCTACAGATACATTCCTTTGCACTTGAAATATCTGTTAAAATGGTTCTGTGTGAACCAGGGGTGTCCGGCTCTGGTCCTGGAGGGCGGGCGTCCGGCACAGTTTGATGGTTTTCTTTGTTAAACACATTCATTAGCGGTTGAGCTGAGCCAGGAAAATCACAAACCTGTCCTGGACTCTGGTGTGAACACGCATGTTCCTTCATACAGCGTTTAAGAAACATGAGAAATTAGGATTTCAGTTTTCTGTGCTCACACAGGCACTAACAGATCTGAGCCTTTCTGTTCCAGGAGCAGTTTCTCTCTGAACGACAGGAGGCAGTGGCCATCATAAAGCCCCTGCTGGACACAGAGAGTGGATTCATCAAGGTGTGTGCAAGTGTGCCTTTTCTGCATTACGGCTGTAGGACACAGACTAATCACTGCATGCCAAATGATTACTCACCCATCAAAGTAAAAGTACTGTAATAGTTGTACTGTAATCTGTATCTGAAAATTTGTTCCAGAGCTGCAGATAATTCATGAAAGTTTATGTATAAGAATGAACAAGATTGTAGTGAATGCACATTCATTACATAACGTAATGCTAACTGGTATATTTACGCTTCCATTACTTACGTTTACGGCGTTTAACAGACGCTCTTATACAGAGCAACGTACGTCATTGGTTAAGTAGTCTACATCTGTTCTTCATACTTATAAAGCTATACTATAATCAGCATCTGCTTTTAACCACCCATACGAAAATGAAATATATTGCAGTATATTGGAATTTATGTTGTCAAATTAAAAATATATATTTTCAATATATAAATATATTTTTAAAAATATACTACAATATACCAAAGCGGCAATTTTTTGTATATTTATAATATATTGAAAATATATCGGTTATAATATATTTTGTATTATATAATTTTTTTGTATGGGCAAGTTACTGCCAGCTAAGACCTTAACAAACCCTGTCAGAAAGAAAAATTCAGAGGTTAAGGAACAACATTTAAGCGCAGCAGGGTATTTTTAGTACATAGGAGATGATGTATAAGAGAGAAGCGAGAGGACTGGTTAGTCACCAAGGTGCTCCTTGAAGAGGTGGGTCTTCAGACGGCAAAGGACTCCGCAGATCTGAGGGAGTTTGTTCCATCACTGGGGGACGGAGACTGAAAAGAGTCTTGATGCATGTCTTCCTCCACTTTTGAGCAACGGCAGTGTAAGGAGGTGCAAGTCCGTTTTTGGCAAGTGTTAAGGACTTGAGCTTCATGGGAGCGGCCACAGGGAGCCAGTGAAGTCGCTGTAGTAGAGGCGTAGTGTGTGAGAATTACGGAACGTTGACTAACCTCGCGGCTGCATTCTGAATCAGCTGAAGTGTCTTGTTACCTTCAGTGAAAGTCCAGCCAGTAGAGAGTTGCAGTAGTCCAGTTTAGAGATGACCAGAGACTTCTATTGCACTTTCAATCTTCTTTTATGGAGATTCTATGATTTTTTTCCTTTGTTTTTATTCTAATCCTGTGTGATGATGGGCTATAGAAGTAAACAAGGACTAATGGTTAAGAGGGGAAATTTGTGCTGTATTGCTTTAAGCACTTTAGGATGGATATCCAGGGATCCTCGGTCTGATCTTTGCTGCATGTATAATGAGACATGCAGATACTGATCCAGGACCAGTTCCTTTACTGCCGGTGTGTGTTTAGGAGCTGGAACTCTACCTGGATCACTGGGAAGCAGTGAGTTTGAGAAAGCGGGAGCTTCTGCACAAGCGCTGGACAGAGCAGGTGTGGCGGCCAGTGCAACGAAACATCGAGCGGCACTTCGCACGCAGCTATTGTGAGGGGGCGGAGCCAATGACACACTGTAACAGTAAGGTACACTCTGTTAAAATTCCTTGTCAGTGCCTGTATTTAATAACATTTCTCACATGCGTAGTACAGTACAGTAAATAGTATTGTACCATTTATAGTAGAAGAGTAGGGTAAGTAGCCCTAATGCGGGACATACAGATAAAGATACCCTTTCTTAGTCTCAAGAGGGAAATTAAAGGGTTCTGCATGGGTAAAGCTGTTCAGTTCAATACCTGCACCTACAAGATAAACCCTGAGAAACTGATTTTTGGTGAATCTCTTATCTTTTTTTTTTTTCTGTGGATTGCGGCTGTTTGCATATAAAACATCTGTTTCAGCAACGGGCTCCTCAAAGGGCTGTCTGGATG
Organism: Brachypetersius altus; assembly: GCA_037974465.1. NCBI lineage: Eukaryota > Metazoa > Chordata > Actinopteri > Characiformes > Alestidae > Brachypetersius > Brachypetersius altus. The sequence continues at coordinate 11,244 of JBBPDB010150311.1, forward strand.
CCTTTTAGATGTCCTTTTATTTTTGGTCAGCACGTTTAACGATAAATGACATGCTCTTCCAGGTCAGCACCACTGCCTTCAAGGATCCGCTCTCTCTCCAGCCTTGTGTACGAATGAAGGGAAACAGGACCCCCCTTTTCTACCAAACAGGTTTTTTATGTTTTCCAAACAGAACTTTTACAGAACTCACATTCTGTACACACTTTATAGACCACTTTTAATGCAGTTTTTAAACTTTGGCAATCAATATTAAGTTTGTACGTTTGTGCACTGTAGGACGTGTGAACAACCGTCAACAGGAGGTAGAGAAGGGCGGGGAGACGATCGGCCTGCAGAGAACCAGCAGGTGATTTTCTGTGCCTGTCACATGTACAAGTTGATGTACAGTTTATTAGACTCCATCAATGGAAGGGGACCATCACAGGACCACCGCTGGCCAGATATTAATTGGTTGGTGGACCATTCTTAGCACAGCAGTGACACTGACATGGCATTGACCATGGAAGTGTGTGTGTGTGTGTGTGTGTGTGTGTGTGTGTGTGGATTTAAGACTGGTCTACCATCAATAAGCATCTTCTGTGGTCAGTCTTGAGTAAAGGTAATATGAACTGTGCATCAACAGATGGGCTGTAACTGTACATTAGCGGGGTTCAATATGTGTATCATAGAATAGAAGATTCCGTTTATTTCCATGGTTTATTTTGTAGGAGTTAATGTAAACTGTACAACAACAGATGAGCTGCAGTCTGTAACTGTACAGCAGTGAGGTAGAGCTACAAATAATGTTGAGTTAATACAACTTATATAATCAACAGATAGGCTGTAACTGTACGTGAGGTGGTGCTACAAATAAGGGGTTTCTGATAAAGTGGCCATCGTGTGGACCATAGGATATACGTTTGTTTTTGTTCTTGTTGTGTAGGAGTAGAGCTATTGTGTACCTGGCTGCAGCAGAGGGGCGGTGCTTCCGGCCTGAATGTTGGTCCTTCATTGGTCATTTACGGGACCACCCAGCACGATCTGTCCTCTGAAAGTCACATGACACCCTCCTAATCCTGAAGTGACCTAGAATATGTCCTGTGATGATTCAGCCTGTGGCCCCCAGTGAAATGAATAATTAAAGCGTGTGTGTGGTGAAGTAATTGAAGGTCGAACGTGCTCTACTGAATGTCACTATAAAATCCAGGATTAAAAATTCAAAGCATTTTGAACGTTTCAGTAAAAAAAAAAAAAGTGAAGGTAAAAAAACCGACTGTCAAATCCACACTCAGGATACTTTACAGTTACTCCTTAAAATGACCACTTTACAGTAAGACTACAGTGTTCCCCCGCAAAGTCACAGTTCAGAGATCACAGACATCCTCTGCTGTTTTTTTGCTGTTGCTTTTTTGTGGTTTTTCATCCATTAAAAATATAATTCACCAAGTTTGTAACATAAATATTAATGTAAATTCAGCTACATTTCCATATAAAATATAACTATAAAAGTTTTTGTACTGGTTCAGAACAGTTTCTCGTGTTTGGTTCTACTTTGGTTCTACTCTATTTTTATTATTGTAAATTAAATTATTACTGTATTTTATACCCGTTTATACCAAAGAAAACGACCCTTATAAAGGGCTTTAAAATTAGTGAATAGATGGTTACTAATTAGGTCATAAACTTATGAAGCAGCTATAACATCTAAACAAATGCCATGTTGTAAAGCTGACAGGTGTAATGAAGATCAGTAACCAGCTTTATAGTGTAGGTGAACGTGGGCCCACTATTTAGCAAGTAGTGGCTCACAGTTGCCCTTTTATTTCCATTTAATAACTTTATTAATGATTCTTTACTTCTTAATGACCTCATTTGGGAACCTTAATGATAATTTAGGACCTCAGGCCAAGCCCCCACAGACGCACCTGTTTATACTGAACAATATGGACAAAAGTTTTGGGACGGAGCTGTCAAACAAAACTACGTGGACAAAAGTATTGGGATACGCACACTCACAATAATGCTATGCTAAGGCTAATGCTATGCTAATGTTATGTTAATGCTAATGTTAAAGCTAATGCTATGTTAATGCTAATGCTGTGTTCTGCATTTCAGCAAGCACACTTTGCATTTTCTCTGCGGAAATGCAGTCTAGTTCTTTATAAAGGCGGTTTTATTGTGGCACCAAATAAACAACACAAAGAAAAAATTATTTGGATGAAATGGCTTTATTTCTTTGATTTGTTGCTACCAACACGCCTTATTCTCCACATCCAGCCGTTCTGTGGGAACATAATTCAAGCAGTGAGAACTAAAACAAACATCTTTTCCGGCCCTTTCTTTGACAAAAATGCACAAAAAACATCCTTCCCATAATCCCACAGTGCATTTGTCAGTCTATGCACCATTCAGGCAGAGAAATAAATGAGAAAACACAATCTGTACATGATCCGTCATCACTATCAGACTCTTACCAGACATGATGTATTCAGTAAGCTCTGTGTTTGGCAATTAAAGCAGTAAAAGTCAATATAAAAAGTAATGCAGCAATAATTATATTTGAAAAATCATCTTTGATCTTTATCAACCAGTAAAACAGCATCTTTGATTCAGAAATCGAGGAACAGCTCACAGGATTCAGGCTGGAAGTTTCTGACTGTAAAATTAGCCCAAATACAGAAGCAGCATCAGCATAGATGTGATTTAGTACAAAGGTCGACTCCGCAAGTACTTAAGCGAAATAATTTGTGAACAAAGTCTTTGAAAAGCTTTTAAATGTTCTCCAGAGGCTTGAAACTGACAGTCAGTGGAACACAAGAAAAAGCAGCATCAGCATGACTGCCTGAATCCCTCCAGGGCGAGGCTATTGTGTGCTACAGGTCTGCGAATGTATAGCTGAGAAAGACAAGACACCTTCATTAAAGAGATTCAGCCGCCCTGCACTGCAGTGATTCCCATTACAGTCTTCAATCCAGCTCACAATAATGCCAACCTTTATCCTTCATGTATTTTTAAAATAGTCTTTTACCCTCAGAACTAAAGCAGTCTAGAACCGGTGTTTACCCTCAGAACACAGAGTGTATCAGTAAACTCTGATTTCAGTAAATATAACCGGTGTAAAACAGTCTAGAACCGGCGTTTACCCTCAGA
>JBBPDB010150331.1:0-14371 GCA_037974465.1 Brachypetersius altus
GAGAAACCTTATTAAAGCTGCTTTGTATGTTCAGTCCGGCGTCCAGCCCTCTTTCTCATACACACACCGGCGTGACACTAAAGAAGGATTTTACTCTAATAGTCAAAATGATTTTTCCATCATTTTCCGGTTCAGGAGCCTCTGTGGACCCCCTTTTTCATTATTAGAACATGTTAGACATTGTTAAGCACTGCAATAACAGTCAAATTAAATCGCAGAGTGAAAGACTTAGATTGGTGGGAACACTGCATTATTAATTTTGACTAGAATCAGAGCCACCATGTCCTCCCCTCTGCAGGTCTTGAACCCTTTTTCTCCCACATGAAGTCACTTGGCCAGAGCCAGTTTTGCAGCATGCAGCTCAGAATCAACTTCAGTCTTAACCAGCCTGTGAAAGTGTTTCAGTGCTTTTTCTTCCTTATCTTTTTCTTTCTTGTTACTAATTCATCTAGCTTGAATCAAAAGATTAAACAGATATTATTAATGTCAAAGCAAATAAATAGCAAAATATAATTTTGTTTAAGCTTATGTCCCATTTGTAACAGTCATACTGTGGACAGACTTTCAGCAGACATGATGTCTTTTCCAGGCACATATTATAAATAAACTGTAAAGGTACAGCACTAGTCTTCATCAAAACACTCTGGTTTGACAGACAGAACCTGAACAAAAATGTTAGGAGATTGTAGAAAGGCTAATATTTTATATGTACATTGCAGTTTGAAATAGGAATTTTGAATGTATTTAATTATGTTTTTGAAACGTATAAATAAGTTACAACCTTTTATCAACAGCAATGTCAGAAGTTTTAACTGGGAAATATTACATAAGAATTAAAAAAAAAAAAAAAACAGAGACCTCCTTGAACTTACTGTTAATGAGCTAGACCAGTCAAAAGTAGCCTATTCAGGATATCGGCATCAATGTATCCAATAGCTGCATTTATGTAGAAGTATATTGTAGCTGAAAAGTACTAAGGAGAATGTGAGGAGAAATTGTTTAGAGAGATTAATTGAAAAGAGTGTATCTTTTGTCAGTAATAGAAAAATAATGGGTGTTGCAGGAGTCTAGACAAGACAATATGAAAGCAGGACTAAAACTTCTGCAGGTGAAGCTGGAAAAAAAATGCAGGTTACAAAAAAGTGATGAATCAAGACTTCATTTACACCTGGTCACTTCATGTGGCTGGTATCTGGATCCCTGTATCCTGATAAGACCATAGCCACATGTGTTTACTCTTGGTATTCAAATCAAGACTGAACTCTGATCAGGATGTGACCAGTGATATGCAAATCAGATCATACACAACAACCAATTGTATTTGCTGCTCCTCTTCTATTCAAAAGAAAGGCACAATTTTGCAAAACACAGCGTTTACAAGAAGGCTGTTAAGAATAATTATCCTCCTGCGTCATCAGCGTCATGAACCACAGACATTAAAACACAGTGTAGTGTAGTGCAGTGAAATGGTGAAAAATGACTGTCACAGTAGTGGGAGCACTTTTGGTTGTTGTATGTATCTTGGGGAGACGGATGTATTTACGCTTCTCCCCACCTGTGCCAATAATAAAGTGTTATCATTTATCTTATCTTATAATGTGATGTGCCTCAGACGTGTCTCAGACCACCTCCAGAATTGTTTCTGTTTGGTGTGTTTACACTTGCATTTTATGTGGCTTAGTTTAATCCAGATATAATCCTGACATAATACTCAAGGTGCAGAAAATAACCTGGCATAATCAGGGTGAAAATGTACACCCGATTTTCAAAGTGCTGGTTTATCTTTTGATAACTTGTACTTTGGACTGATTAGTAAAACCTCAAGGTTTTGAGGTATTTCATCCAATCTCTAAGAAAATCAGGGATGCACCTGTCAGAGTGGGGGCTGCTGGGCCCACACTCTGATTTACCTCTTGGCAAGCAGCAGGCTGTCAGGCAGGACTCCATATTGAGGCTTTTATTCAAAGAAACCAAAGGTAAACAAAATAGGCTCGGTAGCCTTCCAGACACAAAAGCAGGTATAAACTCTCAGGACATGGACAGGGTACATGAGGCAATGGAGACATGAGGAATACTAAACAGAACAGGGCTTATATACACAGACAATCAGGGCTGAACACAATGCAGGTGGGACTAGGGGAACACATGACAAACACATGGACAAGAACTACAAAGGACTACAAAACAAGTGCCATGGTGGCTTCAAAATAAAAGCCCACAAAACCCAACAAAGACCCACAAGAAACAGAACGGAACAGGGTAGGGAAAAAGGAAAACAAAAACAGTGGCCTCACACGGCCATCAGCCGTGACAGCACCGACATGATTTTTTTGGCCGAAACCGAAAACCGAAAATTGGGAAACACTTGGTTGAAAACCGAAAGCGAAACACTGAAAGAAATTATTATTATTATTAAATTATAGAAAGAATAAATATGTTAAAAAACTAATCAAATTTGAAATAAAATATTTTACTTGGCCCCACTCATTAATAGTCTAAAAGTAAGATATGCAATTAAATATCTTCTCTCATAAAACTAATGAAATTGAGTGTATTTTATTATTCTGAATGAACTGCATTCAGAACAAGTGCTTTAAAAACAACATTCTCTGTAGGCCTATAACAAAATAGTGTATTAAAACAAAGACTGACAGCCCATAAATTAACTGTACTGGGAATCTTTCTGGCCTTTCCAAAAACACAAATGGAGTGGGTGTGCTCCATGGGTCTTGCCTCTTCTGTGCTCGATCGGGATGTTTTGATTTTGTATGATAAATTAATCCTGACGTTGAGAAAGTCTTTGTGGATGGACCCCCTCTAGAAATGTCGGCATTGCAAATAAATAGCAAAATGTAATTTTATTCAAGCTTATGTCCCATTTGTAACAGTCATACTGTGGACAGACATTCAACAGACATGTCTTTTCCAGGCACATGTGATAAATAAAGTAAAGGTAAAGCAATAGTCTCCATCAAAACACTCTGATTTGACAGCCAAAACCTGAACAAAAATTTTAGGAGATTGTAGAAAGACTAATATTTTATATGGACATTGCAGTTTGAAATAACCATTTTAAATGTATTTACTTATAACGTTTTTGAAACATATAAATAAGTTACAGCCTTTTTTTTAACTGGGAAAAATTACATAAGAAAAACATAAAATTAACCGAGACCTTCTTGAAAGAAGCTAGACCAGATATCACAGGATATCACAATCAAAGGAGTATATTACACATTATTAATGAGTTGCTAGTGTAACTGAAAAAGTACCAAAGAGAATGTGAGAAGAATTTCGACATTGCACGCTTCACAAGCGGGTTTCCGTCTTTCTCAGATATATCAAAATGTGTCCACACGGCAGTCATGTTGACTCTAATCCAATCTGGCGCGTGCAGGTTGCGGTTGTTGTGTTAAAAAAATTCTGCTGAAACCAAAAAGGCATTTTTTGCCATTTTTGGACAAAATCTTTCAATGGGCGAATGTCCTGTGCAACCCTAAAGAAAATATTAGGATAGTTGGGTTCCATTCTCCATTCTGAAACATCATTGCTATGCTTTTGCTATAGTTTAAAGCTAAATAATTGATAGCATATATGCAAATAACCTTGAAGCTAGTTCTTTTCTTTTTGAGAAGAGCTCTAGAGAGCAGCTTTAAGCATTCCTCGGACTGTTTCTCTCTCATGGGAGGCTGTGTGGAGGCTATAATGCTCTAGGCCACCCACTCTGGAACAAAACTACACATTGTTGCTGGTGTCTTTGTGGACCCCTTCTCTTTCAAACAATGATGATCTCTGTAGTGTGAACCCTCAACACTGCGTTGCTATAGAGAGTGGCCGCTGTCACAGCCATGTTAAATAATCAGCCTTGGGAAGGTGACTCGTGTTTTATTGTCCTGCAGTTCTTTTCTGGCAGTTTTATTGGTTCCACGGTACATCATCCATCCCACATATGGCTCTGCGGAGATGTGGCCCTATGTATAGAGGGCTAGGCAGAAGGAAACCACCCGAATTCAGTGAGCAGATGTTGCGTTTGCTCCCACATGGTGACAGGTGCTATCTCCGTCTGCCAGCCTTCTTCATAAAAGACGAAGTTGCTAAATGTAAACAAGTGGGCAAGGTTTTAGTCATCTGAAATGCAAGTGTTCAGTTCATTGGAGCTGTGTGGGCTTCATTTTTTGTTTTATGCTTTGAAGTGTATTGAGTGCTCTTAAAATACCTTCACCACTGCTATAGGTGTAGTTTGTCTTCAAATACACAACTGCTATTGCTGGCAGGATGTCACTATTTATGAAAGTGTACATGCATCCCAGCAGACCTGTTTGTCACACCTTAAATGCAGCATGTGAAAAGAAATCCTTACTGGAGAGAGTAATGTTGGTATTGTTCAGAAAGAGCCCTGAATAACCACCAAAGAACAAACTGTGTAAGGGTTTATAGAGACAAAAATAACTTTGTCTCTATTGTTAGACTTTTGATCATGTCTTGCTGTATCACATCCAACACAGGGGATAGATCTGACATTATATGAGAGTTATATTCTCTATATTTATGTGACATAATTACAAAAGAAAAACAACTTAATTCAGTTGAGAACGGACAGCAATGGAGAGTCTTCTTCTTCTTCCAGTCTCTTTCTTTCCTCCCCTTTAAATATAGTTGTGTATTGTATGTTATTGCCACATCTACACTTTATGTGACAAAGGGCTTTCAAAATATCCTGCAGCTTTTGGACAAAAGCTGTCAATGTTTTGGAAAGTTAATGCTGTTTAACCCTGTTAAAACACATGGTGCCCAACTAGGCTATTTATCCTGCATGCTCTGCCGCCTACACTTTTTTTAAATGTTAATTTTACTGTAACGGGGTGCAAAATAATACCATAATACATTTTAAATGACTTTAGTACAATTTAAGGGAATAATGCATTTCCTAATTACTGAATCTCACTGACACAAAAGTATACTTCATTGTCATTTAATTACTTAAACATACTTTTTAAGCAATATGTTTCAATTTTATTTGATTGGACAAATTTTATTTATTAACACACAGAAGACTGCTAGTATAATTAAGTTTACTGTATGGTCATATGGTAGCAAACAAGAGAAGCTGTTCCAGTTTAGAACACATAAGCACACTTCATGCTTCTGAGTGGTTTTGAGTGGTTTTGTGCTGACTCTATCATTGGAAGATCAGGAGTCTGATTCCTGATGATCAAACTGTGCCTGGGCATGTGTGCACCCTCCCACCCCCGTCCTGTTATCATCATGCGATAGAAGGGGACCTAGTCAGTGAGGGAGGATTGAATATGAGAACATTTTAATATAGCATTTTTGATTACAATATAACTTGTGCACTTTTCAAAATGTGTGTTTACCAGTAAACACACAAGCACAAGAGGAGAAGCAGGATTCAAATTTTCAGTGGAATTTTAAAAAAAAAACAAGAAAAGTTGAAACTTTTCAGCTGTAAGCGTGCCCAAAAAACTGTCAACCCCATTACAATGCAGTCTTCAATTTATCTGACACTGTAATATATTTATATCTTAAAAAATACCGTCAGGCTTATTTTTCAGGAATCATATGGGATACTAGCTGAGATTTTCTTATGTTGCAAGAGTGGAAGCTTGGGCCTGCCAAGCTGTGGTTTCTGGGCATTTAAGGGATTAAACAAATAACTGTCTTTTTAATGTAGAGTAATCACTGACCACTTCATGGGATTGAATTTACTGAAGCATTTGTAACAGACCTACTGCTCCCCAGGCTCCAAGCCTGAGGATCATCTTCCTTCCTGAAACTGGGACGAATTCTGTGGCTTGAGTGTCTTGTGAATTCGAGTCCAGTACTAGGGGCCTTTAACCGTCATCCACAAACAGAATAACATAAAAGCATTGCTTGTCACTGAGGGACATGAATCTCAGGTCTCTGTTGTAAAAATAAAATCTGAGCTCAGTTCACCTTTGCCTTTAACGTTTCCATTGCTGTGTACAAAACTTTGTTCCTATGTAACCCCAGCTAAATCTGCAGGTTGTCCTTAAATTGATGTGTATGGTTTGTGCCTTCCTTTAGCACACTAGATTGAAGACTTTCTAAAATGGAAGTGCTCTGTTTGCCCAAATAGATCCCCGTATTTGAAGGAACTATAGAGTTGTGTCTTAAAGGATGCGGATTAACATGGGATTAATATGCAGTAGTAATTCTGCTGGTGACAACTACACTGATCCCCAACAGCTTGTCACTGTTTTGAAACACTGAATGTCAATATATCAGGTGAGTGGAGGTTGGTGAGAAGTGTGGAGCAGTGAGACTGCAAGTATGATCTTGCCCTTGGCTGTAGTGCCTCTCCATTTCTTTATCGGACAGTGGAGAGATTAAACATGTTTTTCTAATTGGTGAATACTGAAAGATGCTATATTGTCCCTCCCAAAAGACTACATTTGCATGGAATGCAAATGATCGCACATTCACCCGAAAATGCAAAAACAACACTTGACTGTTTTGTCTCTTCTTACATATGTTGAGAATGCCTTTGGTTTATATTTACATACATTCTGATCATTGACAGCCCAATAGAATTCGTAGAATTGCCATTAAGCTATGTTACGAATTGCTGTTATGATTATCTGTAATTAAACTCTTGCATATCATAATATTGATCTGTATTTATGAATGCATTTGGTGATATTTAAACTTGCACTAAAAAATTATGAACCCAACTGTGCAGTGGAACTTTATGTCTTACAAACCTGACATAACTTGTTTTGACTAAACTGTTTGTTCTGTTTGCCATGTGCTTTTGAAAAATGTAGCAGAAGAAGTGCTTGTAGAATGTTATCACTGATATAATTCCTGTTTTCTGACAATAAGAAATATGGCAAAAATATAATTTAATATATATAAAATATAATATATCGATTTTTACAATGCATCATGCACGTTGTCGTAGCTGGTGCAGCATAGTGGGCGATACTGTTGGCCTCTATTCAGTAGGACAGGGGGTCGATTCTCAGCCTGATCAAGCAAACCACTCTATATAAATAAGAGTCCTTGGGCAAGACTCATAATGCTTCATTCGACTTCCCCTCTAATGTGATTAAAGCGTCTGGTTTCACCTGATTCAGAGGAAGCGCATGCAATCCTCCCAGTGAAGATGGTATCATGCCATTGAGGGAGTCTTAGTTAGCAAGTGTAACTAGAATTGAGTACATTTGGGAGAAAAACATTCTGCTGGTCTTTGTTTTCCAAACACTCACAATATCCATAATTTATTATTTAGTTAAGTTTCTTACAATACTGAATATTTCCAAAACTGAAAATCTGTTTTACCCTGTGTCAGCACACAAAACTGGTATATTGGTAGCACAAACTGGCAAAAAAGATTAAGAGAAGGTTTAGTTTTGCTTATCAGTATAGCTATTGTGTTAGACCTCAGTATAGCTAAAGTGTCCTTACTATGGCCTGACTTCTGATAGGGCACTGAGATGGATTTTTTCTGTTTATACAGTCATGTGAGGCACTCTGCTGCTTCTGTTACACAGCCCCATATTCAGTCACACCGTTCTTGTTTCTCTGTTAAAAGTCATTGTGGCTAGCCAAAATTGTTCAACCCTTAGAATTGTTGTCACATGGTAAGCCAACTGTTTATATGGAAGTTCCCCTAGTTTTTGTTTATACTCAAGGTGTCAGACATCATGCTTTGTTTGGTGTTTCTATGTCAGAAGTTCTTGTTATTTAAATGACATGTAATAATAACCACTACTAGGGTTTTATAAATGGCATCACATGCAAATGTCTTTTTTTATTTTAGGCCTTAGAAACACAAGTTCTCTAATCTCTTAACTAATACTGCTGTCTGCCTTCCATCAAATAATGGTGAAAACTTCATGATGCGTGACTTCCCTATAAAAATCATAAAGAAGTTGTCGCGATGTGTTGCGGCCTTGTTGTGGTGGCGTGTGTTTGGTGTTCTGGAATGAGTCAATGTGTGAGAGATGCGGTTGTGACACACTGTGAATCCCACAGACAAATCGAAGTGCAGGGAGGGGCTGCAGGGGAGGAGGATGTGGTTAATGTACAGGATGTAGTGCATTGGAGTGGAGTAAACAGCTTCTGGCAGAAACTACCACTCTATTATTGTTTCCCATTAGAAAACTGAGGTGAAAAATCCTAACTGCTTTGAAAGACTTTTATGATGGTCAAGATAGTGACATTATAGTTCATTACAGTTCAGGGCATCTGTGGTGCTAGTTTAAGCTGATAGTCTGCAACTTCTGCTTTAAATTGAATTAGTTTACTTGTGTATTGCCTTGTGTCGGAGCTCTAATGCCTTTTTCATCAAAGCACAACTTTATACTAGTGGTGGTTACTTTAAGGCTATACAGGAAGAATGGCTTTACATCGTATTTCTTCCTATTGTTGAACTGAAAGGCTTAATTTGCCTCCTATTATAATTCAGTATTTTAGTTTGTGAAGGATCTACTCTGTTCCTTCTCTCTGGCTTATTTAACACAAGCTACGTTTTATAAACAGCACATTTGGACACTAGTGAGAGCACAGCCTGTAAAACTCTGTTTGCTTTCATGTTTTTATGAAATATTCAAATGCCCACTGTTTTACTGGAAAGATCAAATCAGGTTCAAATCAGATGTTGGGTTTCTCTAGTATCTTATTTCACATTAACATGAAAGTTTACTATACGCTGCAGTCATTCAAAAACTAACAGTAGAGAAAAACTTGCGGATTAATGACCTTTTCTGTTTGGCATTTGGAATGAACTGTAAACATTGAGCTCTGAGTCGGGTCATTTTCTTGTCGGTAAGTTGATTGTTAACATTAAAGAATATAGTAGCTTTTGTAAGTGTCATTTTCTTTGCAATCACCACCTGTGATTTGCATGTGTCAGAAGAGATCAGTGTTCAAACACTGACTCATGAACGTTATTGTTTCAACACTGAGTGTCACGTCACGGGCGTCGTGGCGGTTGTCACGTCGCGGTGATTTCCCCCAAGGAAAACACGCAGGCAGGCAGGCATCCATGACTGAGTTTTCTTTATTTACAAAAACAAAACATAAACCTGGCTCAAGGGCCGATACCTTAAGTAACAGAAAAGCAATAGTGACGCCAACAGAAATGTGATGATAACACATGTGATGATGGACCGACAACCAGGGCCCACATAAACGGAACTTAAATACACAGAACATGACACACAGAAACCAATCACAAAATCCAATCACCAAAACACAGGACACCTGAAACCGTGAAACAAGACACAAACATGGACAAAATATCAAAATAAAAGTCCCCCAAAACTAAACCAAAACAGTGGCCCCTACCGGCCACTGGCCGAGACATGACACTGAGGCCTTATCGTCTTAAGGCCATGTGTGTGGACCCACCCTTCAGTTTCTACAGTTCTTTTAACTAAATCTAGGTTAAGACTATTGTGCCCAATCCTGGTTATCTTTTACTTTCTATAGGGCCGAAATCATTCTAAATTGGTATTGTTATACTTTCTCTTTACTCCTATGATTCATTCTTTAGTTCAGGTTGATTGATGGTCATTTAACTGATTCAGAAAAATGATCTAAATGTCTAAATATTTAAACAGGTTATTAAATCCTTCACCGAAACAAGCCTTCTTCAAACATAGTAAAGGTGCATGCGTATGACCCCCAGCTTTAAATATGAGACAAATATAAGCTGAAAGTGTGACTAAATCTGGGCTGTCAGACCATGTGCTGGCACACACTGCAACACAGGCTTTGGCCATCTTTCACTATCTTTCGAGGAGACGAGTCCATCTGCCTGGTCTCTCGCTGAGCCCATTTAGCCTAAAGCACTGCATGCTGATGAGCACATGCCAGTAAATGTTGCATTAATTCTGTGAACCGATTTAAAAGAGCTGTTTTATGTTTATTGTGTATTATGCATGGTTTGAAGATGTTTTCTAAATACAGCCGGCCCTTGACAAATCAAGTTGTTGACAAGGCTCTAGGAACGAGTTAGGGACTTATCAAAGCAAACACGAGTCTGACCTTTTCTGAAATGATTCATTCTATGCCCAATACTTTGCAGACACTTCCTCATCCAATATTTCCAAACTTCCACCATGGCTGTCAGAATTTACATGTTGCAACAAGAGCAATAGTGAAGTATTAATGTTGGATCCTGTCTGGATGACAAAGGCCATGCCAACTCATCCTAAAGGTACTGGATGGTCACCATGCCAGAGAATTCTACTACTACTACTACTACTACAGAGAATTCTACTACTTCAGTATTTGACACTGGGCATATTGACCTTAGGAGTGACCAGTTCTGCTGGTAGCGCTTTGCTGTGAAGATTATAGGAACCTGAGTCAGCAATGACTAAAGTATTCACTAATTAATGTCTGTGTACTTTTGAACCTACACATAGTGGTCCCTGCACATAATCTGAAAACAGCACAGTTTTCATTCAGCATGTTATTAATATAAATTGTTATCTTTGAGACTCTAAAATCTGTCAAGGCTTCTGAATAACAATGAACCAGAACACGCCTCACTATTAGGGAAGTCATGAAATGCCATTTATTAAGGGATATAATGTAACTAAGTGACTGATGCAAATCTTAACAGTTACTGTTTAAAGAGTTACTGGATGGAATTGTTAAGGATTAAAGATAAGTTATGTCCAGAGAATTTGATGTGCAACAGATGGTAATTTTAGCAATCTATAAATAATACTGATATTAAAAATATGTATTTACACTATATTATATATCATTTAATAACATCTTACAATATTTAAAAACTAAAATACCATGGTGTCTAGGTAGTATTTTTGTCTACAGTGTTCTTATTTTTTATTTAATATATTAACAGCAATTAATTCATTTATTTTGATTTTTAACATTATATATGTAGGTACACAAAACACACAGTAAATACATTGCAATTTGGTCAATTCAGTGCATTGTCAGTGCAAGTGCAGGTTTCATTAGATTATTTGTACTCTTGTATTTGAGAATTTAATGGCATTATCTCTCCTCTGCATTTACATTTGAAGGTTTACTTAGGATAGTGCTTAATGTCAGAATCTATAGAGGGAGAGATTCCAGCAATTTTTTGTGTTGTGAGTGAGTGAAGTAGGTGCTGTAATGTTGAAGCCTTGTTGCTGTCGGTGGTTTGCTCTATTTTGGGTGTGTTGCTGATATGGTGTGTTGCTGACCTCAATCTGAGGACCAAAAGTAGAGGTATGATGAATTATCATTCCCAGTAAGGGCAATGCTCCATCCCTTTTAGTGTGTGTGTGTGTGTGTGTGTGTGTGTGTGCGTATGTGTGTGTGCGTGTGCGTGTGCGTGTGCGTGTGCGTGTGTGTGTGTGTGTGTGTGTGTGTGTGTGTGTGTGTGTACCTGCTCTGAGAACACTGCAGCTGTGCAAAGAGGCCATCAGCCTTGGGCCAGTATGTCTGGAGCCACCCTCACTGTTTGCAGTTCTATCATGTCAGGTTAAGGTCATGGGAAACAATGTTAGTAACAACTTTACCTTTTCAAAAGTCACTGAAAGTTTAGATATTGTGACACTTCTGAACTGTCAGCCCCGTTAATGAGTTGACATGCTTCAAGTATGTCTAATCTATGCACTGCAGTTTGGCCCTTTCACCTTATGATTCGAAAATAGAACAGAATGCCCTTCATACTATGCATCGAAGTGCCAACACTGAACATTTGCCACAGTCTTATATTTAAATGTCAATGACTTTATTTGAACGTCATTCTTACTGAATGAGATGACCCACAAAATAGTAGGTACAGAATGTAGGGCAGGAAACCACAGCACCATGATTTGCATGGTGAGGGAGAGTTAATCAAGCTGTGATCCTTCTTCCTTGAAGGGCACTTGGCTTACTCTTTTCTAAAAAGAAAATAAATACAGCCTGTACCAGGTTGTTATACCATTATCAACAAATCACATTAATATCTGTGTTGTTAGACCCTAAAGTGATCACCGTTAACACACACTGGTAAATCCCTGGCAGAGCTGCTGTTCCGCTCTTCAGCCTCACATGCAAGTCGTAAACAAAAGGAAGCAGCTGAATATAACCATTTTTCTCAGAGACACTGAAGAAACCGATCATTTTTCATGGAGTGATGTAGATCTGCAGTTCGAATATGTATCATTCCAAGAGGCTGCCCTTTATTTGAGTGTAGTCTGTAGTACACATTACATAATCTGTAGTACACTCTGCAGGGCACAGTGTTTTCCCTGCTCTAACAGGCTCATCTCAACTCTGGAAGAGCATGTTAATTAGGCCATGAGTTGAATCAGCTGTTTTTTGCGGGGAGAACACTACATTATGCAAAGTAGAGTTACAATTAATTTTATAATTTTTAAACATGTGCAAAAGATATTTGCTCATTTAATTTGAAATATAATAATTATTTGAAAATTATTTGCATAGTAATACTCACCATGTATCATTATTACACAAGACAAATAGCAGTTAGGGCTGGACAACATGAAACATGCTACCTGGACCTGTACTGTACCAACATAAATATTTATAAGCATCATGAGCATGCAGCACATTGTATAATAATGTGGAAACATTTTTAGTAGTCTTTGTCAAAAAATACCATTGACAATTATGATTTTTTGCTATCTGGGATTTTTTTTACAACAAGCTGCTTTTACTTTGTACGTTCCAGTTTTACAAAACATTTAAAAAAGCTTATCTAATGCTTATTTATGCATATTTGATATACGGATATACTGAATTAACAAATACAGGCTAATACAGGCTGCACTGTCATGCCTTCAGAGTTCAGTTCTGATGGATAAAATAGTAATTACAAGCTAATTGTTAATATGAATAATGTAATTTGGCCTGCAAAATATAAATTTGGTTATATTGATATGTTATCCTAAGAAAAACAAAAAACTGTTAATCTCGTCAAAAATTGCTTTTGATTTTTTTTTTATCTAGAGAAATTACATACTGTTCATTTTATTATACATTGTACTCAATGAACTAGTATCTATAGTAGGCTCTTTAATTTTCTTCAGGTCAGACACATCTGCAGTGGATTACAGAAGGCTGAAAATATTCTTGTTGAAGGTCATCAGAATGTGCACTGAATTTCCCAGCTGTATTATATCAAAGTATCAGCCTAGAAATGCCCTACTTGGATCACAGCTTCGCTTTAAGCATGCAGCTGCTGTCTGGTCAGTGGTGGTCAAATGTTGATTGTTTTCGATTAACTATGCAACAAATGTTGAGCTACGATCAGTAAAAGAAGTTTTTCCAGCGCAGATAGGATCAGACTCAGTTCTAAGGAATTTGAAGACCAAGTCAACACCTTGAGCTCTTTGGCCTGTTATCGAATAACTTTTGCACTGTGACAGGGTGAACTATTCTACTGAAAGTGGCCACTGTCAATACGGAGTACCCTTGCCACAAAGGGGTGCCCATTGTCTGCAGCAGTGTTTAAGTAAGTGGGTTTTGAATGACAGAACCCAAAGTGTCCCAGCAGGACATTGCTGTACATATACCCAGTCCAAATGATGTATAATAAAATGTGATTCATCATACATGGTCCAGTTCTGATGTAGGCACTTTCAGTGGTATATACACTACTTACAAAAAGTCAGGGATATTCGGATTTCGGGTGAAATATCAGGATGAACCTAAAATGCACTATAAGCTTTACAGGTGAACTTAATGTGACCTTCCCTAAACATTTGAATGCACATGTCCAACTGCTCAGTGTTTCAGTATTTTTTACACAACCTGCTGGTCTCTGATAATGAGCAACAGGTGTTTGATCCATGAATCAACCAATACATTTCCTGGTTCCATCAGAATTAGTATTTAAACAGTCCTCATCATGCTGACATCATGAGACTAAGACAAGACCTAACAATTGATCGACAGTACCTCGCCATTGCTAGGCTTCAAACAGGATGTTCTCAGACAAAAGTGGCCACTGAGCTTAGAGTGTCTCAGAGTGTCAATGCCCTGCAGAACCAGATAATGAATGCCACTCAACTCCAGGCACATTTAAGGCAGGTGAGAGGCACCCAAGTGTCACATTGACTTTGAAACTGTTTACATCAGTGGGGTCTGCTTGCTAGATGACCTTAAAGAGTACCTGACCACACCACCATCGTCTTGCATGGGCCAGGAAACATGTACGCTGGATGAGGGACCAGTGGGCCTCAGCGCTGTTCTCTGATGAAAGTAGTTCACATTGAGCAGTAATGAGGGCCACCAACGATGTCGGAGACGTCAAGGATGGCGCTATGCATCAGCACTGTTGTCACCAGACGAGCCTTTGGTGGTGGTGGTGTTACAGTGTGGGCAGGTGTGTCTAGTCAATACAGAACTG
>JBBPDB010150368.1:0-14368 GCA_037974465.1 Brachypetersius altus
GAACAATATTTTTATTTGGAAATGAGGAGAAATATTGTCAGCAGTTCTTAAAAACGAAGGTAAAGCTGTTCAGTTCAGTACCTGCAGCTAGAAAAGATAAGTACTGGGCTTCGAACAAATGCATAACGCTTCCCAGCCCATTAATGTTCATATAGTTTACCTAAGCAAGGTTTAAGTGCACTATAAATTAAGATGTTTAGGTTATAGGCAACAGCTAACGAATACAATTTCCTCACTTTGTAAGAAATACAATCTAATGTATAATGTAATAATGTAAGTTCTACAGAGTGACATGCATATTATCAATATCATTGTACATGAAGGAGTTGATGATTCAGTACTGCAATGAAATTTGCAATCAGCCTCCAATCAGAAATTGAGTCGCACTTAAGTCGCACGAAGAAAGACTTGAGACTTGACTTTAGACTTCCCTCAGCGACTCTTATTGCTGAGAGGTAAGAGGCTGTATAACATGCTTGCTTTGTAGAATTTGTGGAATTTTTTTTGTGTGTGTATTAGTAAATGTGTATGCTACTGAATAATTTATAATTTGAACCAAACATGCAGGAGATCAGTAGCACTGGGAGTCGAAGACAAAAAGATCCCCGAAGCAATGACGTTTCTCTTTCAAGCATTCGTTCGGTATCTCACATATGGGTACGCCTCCCTTCGCGTATCCCGCAGAAGCATTTTATCACTACGCCAGCCATGATTGGCTGGCGACGCCTGGCACACCAGGGTCAGCACCCTATATTAACAGCTGCCTGTGCCCACTGGCTTCATTCAATTATCTCTTCTCGCTCAGAAAGCAACTCTGATACTGCTAAAGGTTCTTGCTTACTGTCCACAGAGCTGAGCTTACCACTCGCTCGCCGGGCGAGAGTTCCTTGCCAGCGGTATCCAAAAGATAGACTTGTCCCCAAACAACTATCTTAACCAGCCTGTTTCCAAACAGTGGTTACCAACAGCCAAACTCACTAGTCTCCAAACTAGAGTTAGCTGAACAAGCTGGTCCTAGCTGCAAAGTTTTCTATTAAAAAGAAAAATTAATGGCTTCTCCTATGAGGGAGCAAAGGCCTGGCCAGGTGTGCTCGTGTGGGAATGCAATATCTGAAAGGGATACTCACCCATGCTGCAACGAGTGTCTGGGGCTGAAACATGCCCAGGAGGCTCTAGCTCCGGAAGGAACTTGTCCTCACTGTACTCGCCTGCCAATGAAAAGTCGTCGGTTAGCTCGCCATGCTAGCCCGGCTGAGCATAATCCTGGATTGTATAGACATGGAGGAGAATGGGCTGTCCAAACGGGGATGTGAGGAGAAAAAGCGGGAGGGTGAAGCTCTGCAGACCTGCCTACCCAGGAAAATGCAGCCACCCCCCGCTCCAACTCTGCGGCCAACCTTCGCGCAGGCAGTAGCCCATTCTACGCCAGGCTACAGGATCCCAAAGCGTCCCACGACACAGCCTTGACTCCCGGTCCAACCTAAGGCTAAGAGCGGAGGCACGTGGTCCAACAAGCCAGCTACACCAGTGGACCAGCAGGGAAGTCAGCCAGCGCCACCTCACCCACGTGCGGGCAAGAGGGCCAAGCTGGCTACCTAGCACGCTGTCGGGGGAGGGAAAACGTGTTTGCCAGAAAGCACGCCCCTCCACTACAGCATGGGGTTCAGTCCCGAGAGCCTGCCGTTGCGGCTCGGAACCCAGCGTTCTGGGACAGTGTTCTGTTAAACTCCATGGGAAAAAGCGCACTGTTCTTTGTAATAAACATGTACCCACAGGCGGCAGGAGAAGCAGCACATTTTCTCCAATCAGAGATAACGTCTCCGTTAAAGGAAGAGATTCAAATAGTTCCCCCAGTACAAAGCCAGAGCGGTTTTTACTCTAGATACTTCATTGTCCCCAAAAAGGGAGGGGGCATGAGATCTATACTGGATCTAAGAGCATTGAACAGGCATCTATCGTTGCTGGCGTTCAAGTTCAACTTAAAGAAAAGTGTTTTGCTTCCTTCTCAGTCAGTAAACTTGCAAGCGCTTCCCATGCTGTTTCGCGGGGAAATTGTGTGAGATTAAAGAACCATCACAGACTCCTGGGTCGGATGGCTTCAGTTCTAGTTGCTGTTCCCATGGGCAGGCTTCATATGAGGAGTTTCCAACGCTGCATATCGAAACTCAGGCTGGACCCACGTATTCACGCTCGCCGCAAAATCTCAGTCACTTCAGATTGTGCGCTGACCCTACGTCAATGGAACAAACCAAAATTCCTGACACAGGGCACAACATTGGGCACAATATGTGCCCGGTCCGTAATAACCACAGACGCATCCCGGTGGGGCTGGGGTGCCACACACGAGGGCAGATTGGTGAACGGACAATGGAAGCCGAGCCTTTGCGCAGTACATAATGTTCTGGAGCTAATGGCGGTTTTCCTGGCTCTGAGACATTTTCTGCCATATGTGGACACATGTGTTAGCCAGAACAGACCATACGACTGTGCTAGTCTATATCAACAAACAAGGGGGCTTGCACTCCCCTCAGTTACACAGGCTAGCACACAGACTGATACTCTGGAGCCATGCCAACCTTCTTTCATTCAAGGCCACACATGTGCCTGGGGTGGAAAACAGAGGGGCGGATCCCCGGTATGGAGAATGGAAACTGCACTCAGAGGTTGCGAAACAGATCTGGCAATGCTACAGCCACCCGACAGTGGACCTGTACGCTTCCAGAGAGAACACTCAGTGCCCCCTGTTCTTTTCACTGAACGACGCGGAAGCCCCGTTGGGAGTGCTCTCCTTTACGCATTTTCCCTGTTAGTTAAAGTGAAAAAGTGAAAGTGATCATTCGGTCATACGTGAACACACCACAGCACACAGTGTGAACAGCACGAAATTCTTTCTCTGCATTTAACCCATTCACCAAGTGAAGCAGGGGGCAGCCAGGAACACAGCGCCCGGGGAGCAGTGTGTGGGGACGGTACCTTGCTCAGGGTACCTCAGTGGTGCCTAGTGGTCTTGGGAATCGAACCCGGACTTTCTGGTCACGGGACGGATGCCTTAACCACTAGGCCATCCAACTGCCCCGTATGGCTGGTACGTATGGCAGATTTGACAATAAAGTTGACTTTGACTTTGACTTTGAGAAGCTTTAGGAATAACCATAATTGGTGTCACATATATTTTGGGAACCCAATGAAAAATACTAGAATAACAAAATCGTGGAAAGTCTTGGTTTAGTATTAGAAAGTCTTACTACAGGTTATTTACCAAAAACCTTTGAACTAGAGGTTATTAAGACTCTATAAGAATCCACCACTTTTATCTAAGATTTTAGAGAAACCATACAGTTATTTTTGCTACTGCATAAAAATCTCGGATATGAAAAATTCCAGTCTGGATTCCACAGCACCGAACCAACCTTAGTAAAGACAGTAAGGCTTTTTACTGTCAGCTGGCAAAGGCTTTGTATCTTTGCTGGTTTGCTTGACCTTAGTTTGGCATTTGAAACCATAGACCACTATATTCAATTAGACACACTAGAGAACCGTAAATAAGATTGCAGATTGTGTAAATGGAATAAAACAATAGACCTCACATAACTTTCTCTTGCTTAACTGGTCATTCTTCTTAGTTGAAAACTTGCCAAAATCAAACTCTCATGTTTGATGCTAGTTTCCCCTGCGTCAACTGTAAAAAATCTTAGGTCTTCTATCAACTCAGATCTGTCCTTCAATGCACATATTTGTACTATTAATAAAATGGCTTATCTTCAATAAGCTAAGAAACACACTATCCCTACACAGTGCTGAAAAATTAGTTCTTGACTTTAAGATTTTGTACCCAAACTCTGTTTTCTATTCGTCTTCCATCCCCTCCTGTCTTTCTATCTAGCGTGGTCAGTCACCATTGGGTCCCTAGGTCACCAGCCCACCCTGGTTCCACCATTGCTGTGGTCCCTTGTCCAAGTGTACCAGACTGGTTTAGCTGCTTTGGACTTCCCACGTGCTCCTCCCCCATCCAAGGGCGACTGCTGTTCAAAGCTCCAGTGGAAATTATTGTTCCTGTTGCTGTGGACTGGAGACTCTCAAACTACTTCTCACTCAGACTCCAACAAAAATGACCACCACTGACCCTATTGCCATAGACTTTATTAACCATAGACTGTTCAGCAGTGATTTAGTCTACACAAAGACCTTTAATTGTGTGTTATCAGATCAGCAACAAAAAAACAATGAGAGTATATATGGACTCACTATTTGGCAAAAAACAGGGCAGTATCACCCTTTTATTAAAGTTACAACTGCTTATTAAAATTGTAAAGTGTTTATGCCATAATTCATAACTGTTAATCACACTTTTGGACACAATTTATAATCATTTTTAAGGGCAGTCTTATTGTTATGTGGTACTTACATCCTTGTTTCCTAGAACATTTAAATCAGTTTGAAATCAGAATTCCCCTTGTTAGCCTTCTTAGTTCATGACCCTGGTCCTGGTTAAGGACCAGGACCAGTTCATGACCCTGGTTAAGCATAATTCATCATATACCATTTAAGAGATAAAATTCTAAACGATTTATTTTGATGTTCCAATATAAATGCTTTATAAATGCTCACTTTGTTTTTAACTAACAACTAAATATGAATTAAATATAATTCCTTGATATTCATTTTGTTAGAACTATTAATACATTTTATTAGACCTTCAGTCTACAGACACATTTTATTTAGACCATTAAATGTCTGGATGGGCGGAATGGCCCTCCCTTCCCCCCACTGTGCTTGTCTACTTAACATGATTGGCAGTTAGTGTTCTCTTTAAAGTGTGTTGACCTGTCTAATGACGTTGTGTTTACAGTGGTAGCATGTGGTAGCCTTCACCATTTTCCCCTGCTAGTGTTGATGGGATCATGTGGTCGGGGGTACATCATTTAGAAATACGTCACAGTGCCCAAACGATGTGCTTCCTAAACCAAGTAGAAACACATTTAGTCTTTTATGTGAAAGCACAATTTATTTATCTTTTTCATGCTGTATTAACACTTGTCTTACCAGAAGAACACCTTGAATTCAACCGATCTGAACCTAGAAAGGGGTGGGTGGAGGGAAGAGAGAGAGTGAGAGAGACAGAGAGAGAGAGAGAGAGAGAGAGAGAGAGAGAGAGAGCTGCCTTTGTTAAGACAGCAAGGAGTTAACAGGAGGGAGAAAGTCCATCCCTCTTGTCAGTGTGAGATTTAAGACCCTCTCTCCAGACTGAACAGTCTCATTACAAACCAATGGAAGTACTCAACTAAGTGGAAGGGCATCTTCAGCAAGACCTTTCCATCTCTGAAGAAGCTAAACAAAAAAAAAATACTGATAATTGGAGCTGGACTATAGCTCCCAGGGAACAGTCTAACTTTGCTCTACTGCATTGTCAACAGGTTTTGTTCTCGCCTTGTAGAGTAATGGAACACTAAGTGCTTAAACCAAGACTTGTGTAAAACTAGATTTCGAATCAAACCTATTTTTCCTCTTATTGTGGATATAAGAGAAGAAGTATTAGCAGATGCAGGACTGGGCAGCGATGGCTGCAGGACAGCGATGTACCTCTCAGTGGTTTAAGGAAACCACAACAGGACTGGACTGAGATGCAGAGAAAGATTTAGCGGACGTTCTGGGAAAACTGCAAGCTTAAACATGGTGGCGGAGATGTCTATGGCTTTTATGCTTTGCTGCATATTAATGACAGCGAGGGCACTGGTGAGTGATTTTTTAATTCTGAAAAATCCTAAAGATATTCTCATTTTATGTTATTGTCATTCTGGAATCATTTTGTTTTAGATTTTATACTCAATATTTTCATTTAGTTATTAAATGACAAATAATAAACTGTAATAATCTATTTGGAGTTATTTGGGATGTGAAGCGATTTTATTCCCACTTTCACGAAACATTCACGAAATATATTTATTAGAACTTTTGTTCTGAATGTTCATTTTGTTAGAACTTCATTTTAGAAGTTACTTTTGTTAAAACCTTATTCCAAATATTTATTTATTGGAACTTAGTCCTGGATTTTCATTTTGTTAGCATTTCATTCTAGATATTTAACTATAACTTTTGTGGTTATTGTGGTTATTAATTTAATTGTAACTTCATTCTAGGTATTCATTTGATTAGAATTTCATTTCATTTTTTAGACTTTCATTTTAGTTAATTCTAAACATTTTAAATATTACGTTTATTCATTTCTATATATATGAGTTTTAGTATAATCATTCACAACAATCATTCTGTTTTTATGCTGTTTTGATATTACTGAAAACATTTGTTAAATTTTTGAGCAATGATTTTGACTTTTGAAGAAAAAATCCGACAGAGACGTTATCTCACAGTTGTAGCATTTAGAGTAATATATTCACAACCAAAACCCATCTGAATCCACATCAGGTGAAAAATGCCTTTTGGCAATAGATAGCTGTCCACTTTAGGATGTGAGACTATATTGATGCTAGAGTATGGACCCTATCTGCACATAGACAGCACAAATGCAAAAAAACTAATCAGGGTAGCAATCAACAGATTATCAACCCTCATGGAGGCTTGTGAAAAATACTCAGAGCTATACTATATTTATACTGTACTTGAATGTACTTTCGGGTAATAGATTAAAATGTACTCAATGAAATATGGACTAGACTAGATTGCTACCAACATGGTGAGGTATTTTGAACAAGCTTGTAATGAAGGTGTATTTGGTACATGTATAAAGACAGCATGTTCTGTGATTCACTTTATTTTTCTATGTAAAAAAACCCCAGCCATAACTGTATATGAGAATGTAATAATGCCTCTGTTAGGAGTAACAATCTAATTTTATAACCCTGGGTTCCTTTAGGTCCTTGACAGGCACCTTTGATACATTTTCAAAATAAATGTTTTTAAACATTATTATTACATTTTTGTTCTTCTCATACTCTTAGGACAGAAGTGCTTAGACTCTTTGACTTGAGGGGCAAAAGTGTTTTATAGGACTAAAAATAATTATCTGACATAAATAAATGATGTTCTGTGATTAATCACAATTAATCTCATTTGTTTTATTTGCTCGTTTTTAAATTAAGAAGCACTAATTTTGGGGACAGAGTCCACAAAATTAACTTTTTAAACAATCGGTATTCAACCCCGATCAACCGACCGAATTCTGAGATACAGATACACTCTACATTAACATTAACATACATTCTGTCGTTGGAACTATACCAGTATTTCAAAAACTGGAGAAGGAGAAAAGGCACCAAATTCCAGCTATGCAAAGAATGATGATAAAAATAAGACTTAAGAACAATAGTGTGATTACAGAAGCAAACAGACCTGTACATTAGTATTTCTGTTGATCAGTTTACCAGTTGCATGCATCAGACAGCCTCAGAAGACGCTTGCATTTGGCTTGGGATGAGTGACTCTTATGAGAATTCTTTGAACATGTGAGATTCCACAGTCAAGCAAACTTCACGCACTTCAAGCAAAGCTCAGAGAGCCAAACTGCAAAGCCCTTCACCTCACACCTCTTCTTTTGTATCCTGTTGTATTCTTGAAGGAATACCTCAGCCAGATATTTTGCAGCTTTTAATAATGAATGAATGCTACCAGAACCTGGTTAGTAGATATTAGTAGTAGATGGTGGTTCATCTCTGCAACTCAAGTAAAGAATTCATCTAGGCCACTTTAAAATGTCTTAGGAGCCCTTCAGAGATGGAAGGGCTTCCTCTTGTGCTTCAGTTATCTTGCAACATAACCAAATTGTTCTTGAGCTCCATATCACAAATTGACAGTAGAGAGCAAAATTCTATCAGTTGGTATCAGTCGGTTCTGATCAGTTGTGGTATGTAAACCAGGCCCTGTATTAGCAAAGTACCCTGACAACACTACCCTCACCATGTTTGACAGCTGATATATTTTTGTTTATTGCAGAATATTGCAGTCTTGTCTTGAGTTGAGAAAGTCCTACAGGTTTTAGATGGAAATATTGTTAGTGGTGAATCTTTGGGAAGATTCACTGCTGTTCTATGTGGCTAATGTAACTGGTCCCAATTACAAACCAAGTTTGAATGACTGTGGGTGCAATTACTTTTTCATATGGGGCCAATAGTGGCTGGGATATCTTTTTTTCTTCATTAAATAAAATGACCATTCAAAAGCTAATTTTAGGTTAAGTTTGCTCCGGTGTTTGTTAAGCTTGACTTCCGATCAGAAGGGCAACTCCCTAACCACCAGGCCAACAACTGCCCCAACTCAGTATATAAAACACATGAACACAAAAGCTGTATGTTGCTAATATCATTATCATTACATTATTTCCTTGAAGAGATTGCTGTTTATGTTGGTTCTTGTTTAGACAACAATTCCCCTGAGGATCCACCCCATGACAGTTGTCAGGAACTAATGGCTTTGTCTGGAAGACAAAGCATTCTAATTACGAGAGAGTGATCTGAATTTTTTTCTCTGTTCAGTGGAGTGGAAAATCATTTGGCCTTGAAGATAATGAGGGGACCAAAACTAATTAAGAACAAATCTCACAATTGATTCACAATTTACCCTTTAATCTATAAACTATAAATTATTTTCTCGGAAAAGTTTTAGGGTTAGTAATTTGGAAGAAAAAACAAACTTTAATAGACGCTTGTGGAATATGTGCCAGTATTAAATAAAAAACTCAATTTGGCGGTGCGACCATTAAAAAGCAATACAGCCTACACATATTAATGCTGTAAGTCACTGCTGTGTATTAAAATCTGAATTTTCATCAATAAAAACACAATATGGACATTAAATGCAATTTAAAGAAGGAGTGTTCTAACAAATTTAGATTCTGTTCATGACGTTACAAACAAGTATGTTTCAATTTATTAAGCCAGTTTATAACTGTGAGAGCAATAGCTAAACTAAGTGATTTAATAATGGATTAACACCATGCAGTATCTTTTACCTGGTTTAATATTCAAGGGGTCAGTCTGATGGTGTTTTTATTTCTCTAGATGAGTTGTGTGTGAACAGGTTTCAAAATGAACTGATGAAATGTTAACAGAATAGGTTGTATCTTGATTAGTATTGATGGTATAACTCTAGAGGGAAATAAGGAACACAATAACAACTAGCACCCCAGGGATAAAACAGACAGACAGGACAAATTGTAAACATTTGCAGGTACACTTGAAAGGTGATATATAAAAAGATCAATCAATCAATTCAACCCACATCCTTACAGGGCACCTGGTAGCCTAGTGGTTAGGGCATTTACCCTGTCATCAGGAAGTCATGGGTTTAGATTCCTAAGACCGCTATTCACCTCTGAGGTACCCTGAGCAAGGTACTGTCCCCACACACTTCTCCACGGGTGCCGTGTTTGTAGCTGCCCTCTGCTTCACTTGGTGAATGGGTTAAATGCAGAGGACGTTTTTCGTGCTGTTCACACTGTGTGGTGTGTTTGGGCATGTCCCAAACCTTGTGAAGTAGTGTGGCTGAAAACTGTTTGCATCAGTCACATGTTGGATCAATATCCCTCTTGAACTTGGATAATTTAACTTTGGCTGAATGAATTGTATAACAGTATGACAGAATATCACACAGAATAACAGTATGTCTAAGACAAAGAGATGAGGAATACATTCTTTTAATCGCTTTAAGGACTCTAAGACTGCCAGATTGTATTAAGTAGATTATAAATACACATATGGATTGTCTCCAATCTATTTTGCAATCAAGCACCGAATCCATAAGGGACTGAGGAGATTAGAGGGAAAGCATTTACAATGTGAGACCACAGACCTCTTAAGTTATGTTTCTATAAAGGTGTGTTCTGGGGATGTTAGATTTCTTAATTTAGCTGCCCATTGTGTGGTAATGTCTCATTTTGACCATAGATCAAAAGCCTCATCCATCATTAGGGAAACAACAATTCCTCGCCGCTGTTATGGTCAAGTAGGAAATGATGGTTAAATTGATTCCAATGTCTAAATTGAATTTTTACTACCTCACAGCAGTGTCTGGGGATAAACACAACACTCAAATCCATGATACGAATTTTAAACCAAACCAGTTTTTTGAGCATGGATCAGAGACAGTGATCAGAATGGGTTGTATTTTAATCTGTTCTTGCGCAATAGAGCAAGAACAGATTAAAATATGGAATGCCTATTTGTTATTTGTTGTGTTTCAACCATGTAGTAATATTTTTCTAGTCTGAGTATATTTTATTATATATTCAGGTATTTTAATCTGTATTGTTCTGTCTTGTGTAAGTGTGCAGTCGTGATGTGAACAATTTCCTCCGGGATGAATAAAGTTCTCTGATTCTGATTCTGATGTAGCCCATACATATGTTCAGTTTAAACTCAACAGGACAAAGTGCACATGGTTTAATCATGCAAAGGGACAGCATTTCAAGTATTGAAAAACACACAAAAGCATTTAATGAACTGTGTACATTTCACATATCTGTGTTTTTGTTTTCCTCTTGTACCCTTTTCCTCTTTTTGGAACCTGTTTTTTTTTCACACGCTCGTGTGTTGACCACTTTTGGGCTTGCAGCAGAAGATTATGTCAATTTAGTGGTTTTAAATAGCAGCTGATTTATGTAACACACATTTTTGGAAGCATTTGATCTAATGAACAGGCCAAGAATATTCTAGTAAGCAGTCTTAGTAACGTGATGCAACAAGATGCGCTTCAGTTCTGTTTGTAAGGGGAATTGTTCGTTTACTCTGACACAACATGAAAGTCAGACTTGCGTATGTTGAGGGTATGTTGCATATGTTATGACACATTTCATGCCAGTGTCTGTTATATTCCTACACAAGTGCCTCGTTCTGCTTTATGAGTACAGGTTACTGATCACCTGAATAAAAATCACTGCTCTTGCAATGTGATCAGTTGGTAAAACACTACTAGCAGTACATCAATGGTAATGATTGCTATTTTGTTTGAGAGTGAACAAGAGATTTGTTTTCTTTGAATGATCCAAGTTCTTTAAAAATTGCACCATTTCTTTTATTTTGATATATTGTCATTTCCTTTCAAATTAGGCTTTAAAGAAGCCTCATTTTATTTGGAAATTACAATAAATATTGTCTGTAGTTCTTGAAAAGTTACGGCAAAGCTTTTCAGTTCAATACTTGCACCTATAAAAGTTAAAAGCTGAGAAACTGAATGTTTGCAATAGTCTCTTATTTTTTTCCTGGAGCCGTATGGGAGCAGCTCAAGAGCATTCGAGAACCCTTTTTCAGAAACCTTTCATAGGAACACACAAAGACACTCTTGCACCTCCTCCCTCTCTTTCCAGCAGCCCTCATCAAATGGTCAGCGAGTGTGTGAGGCGGTTGCCTCCCTGCTACATTTGCTTGGTGGTTGTGAAATGTATTTGGGGCACAAAGCCTCTTGTGTTTACCCTCTCCTCCTCAGGCCCTGGGGTGGATGCCTCAGGCTGATCAGCAGAAGGAGAGCCGAGGGATGTCCTGGGCGAAAGGTTAAAGACGGATCGCCACATATCACAGCGCAGTGAAACTATTTCACAACAGCTGGAGGCAGCAGCTCAGGCACACACAAGGGTGCGCCAAATTTGGCTCCAAAGACACCTGCCCCCACCCCCCATGGAAACCAATAATGAGAAAGTGGCAGGCAATAATCCCCAGTTGTAGCACTGTGTGAAAGTTTACTTTGTATGCAGGCCTCAGATAGATTGAACATTATGGTTGTCTCAATGCCTGCTGTATGATGTGTTTTGAACACCTGCTACCTTGCAAGAAGGTCCTGGGTTGGATTACCAGCCTGTGCAGCCAAATGTCCTTTCTGAATTTGCATGTCCTCTTCATGAAGGGTTTCACCCGGTACTCCGGTTTCCTCACACAGCCGTAAGTGTGAGTTTTACCTGTGAATGTGTGTACCAGTGTATCTGCCCTGTGATGGATCGACAACTTAATCAGGGTGTTACACTGCCGACTTGTCCAGGGTATCTCTGTCTTTCACTCAGTGACCCCCCCCCCCCCCACCTCACAACAAGAGGTTTGGATAATGGAATGGATGGATGAAATGTTTTGATGTTATTAACTGCAACATCAATTCATTTCTCCAGCACAAGTAATAATAAAAGCACCTGACCTTTTTTCTTACTCCCCTTAGATCGACTCGGATGATGTCATTACTCGAGATGAGCAGATCTTCCTCTTGGTCAGTGCACGGGCAAAATGTGAGAAGAGCATCCGTGCCCAGCTGAACACAGTACGAGGTATGTGGGCAACTAAGTGCCTTAAAAAGAAACCTAAGCCACTGGCATCCTGATCACCTCAGTCCTCAGCATATTGCAGCCCAAGAGAACCAATATTGCATGCTGTAGCACATTTTATGGTGTGTTATTGCATAATGGATTGTTTGAAATTGGAAATATTGGCCTTCTGACCCACTCTATAAACATAACATTTGATTTGAAATTATTAACTGAGGCTCACATTCCACTCATTAGGCATGAGGCACACATAGGCCAGTATGACGTAGGGGTAAACCTGTAATACCATGGTTTGAAGGTGATTTTTGCAACCCTAAGCAAACACAGTAAAGAGGATGATATATTGAGTTCACATGTTTCAACCTCAAAATTTTAAACTTAATTTTGGAAACTTTAGAGTGGTTTTAAAAAATGAATCACAAGAATTTATTCTAGAATGTCTTTAGCCTTTATTCTATGATGTCTTTACAATTTTCAAACACATCCAGTGGCCTTGGCCATCCTGCAAGGTGTTTTCAGTTAAACGTCGTAACATCTGTTTAGCCTGACAGAAACGACTCGGCTGATGGAGCACAAAGGCTTCCTGCCTTTCCAAAAGCACCTCTGATCCAATTTCCTGGACACGACAGCACCCATAAATATTGTAAATGAAATGTCAGGGCATGTATTGATTAGGACACCCAGAATAGGATGCTTATCTCTAGTCAGGTTACTGTTCATGTACACACAGCATTGATCTTGATTGTACCAGCTCGTTTTGTTTTGTCACAGCGTAACTTTTCAGGTGGATCTATGAGAGCTGTCTCAGTTGATGCTTTTATCTTTGCATGAGGGATTTTCTTTATGAGGTTGTACTGATGTCCAGGAACTGTTTTGCTGCAGGATGGCTTTATGATGGTTTTATGAGTGTAAAGGCTATAAAAAGTCTATCCATATACATATAAAACAGTATTGATCATTTAATTATGATTGGATTTATTTTATTTAGGGCAAGTGATAAACTGGCCTTTGTCACCTGGTAAATTTATGTGTCTGATCATGTTACAATTGAATCATTTTCATGACAAAATGTCTGCTTTTCCCTCAAATCTCCCTTCAAAGTCTAGTGACTTTTGGCTAACTCCAAAGATCTCTGCATCATCTTTACAAATTACTGCTTACATTATCTGGCAAAATGACATATCCTAGTTTATGATATTGTTATTTTTATTGTTATTTTTAATTAATAGAATGGTTTATTTTTTATAATAATAACGTAAAGTGTCTCTAATGATTTAGATAGGCTTTACATGAAAATATGCTTTTTAATGAAAGAACAGTGCTGTTGCATATGAACGGCTAAAGATAGGAAGTCTGTGTTTTGTACTGCTTTGTTTTTCAGAAGATAACTGTATGCCAGAGTGGGATGGAATTATCTGCTGGCCCAGAGGGAAACTCGGTCAGCTAGTGGCTGTGCTTTGCCCAGAGTACATTTACGACTTCAACCATAGAGGTACAAAGCCAATGCAAATAAGCAATCTAATACAATCATGCAGATTTAGACATTATACAACTCTTCGGAGGTTTTTCTATATTTTTACTTTTTATTATGTTTAGAATAATAATGAATCCCATTTCAAAACTATGATATAACACCAGTGTTTCCCCTACCCTTAAATAAGCTGGGTGGTTATATATATAACTGGTTAAACTCATGCACCATCTAGCATGGATAAGATACAGATATTAGGATGGAACTGTGCTGTTTTCGTGTGGTTTGCACTCACATTTTGACCAAAATAAAATTCTTATTCTATTTTCAAATATAAATATGCACTATATTCAGACCCCAAATCTGGCTTGGATCCAGTCACTAACATACCAGTGTTCTGGAGATATTTGGAATCACAACAGCCACAACAAAGTTGCTCCACTGTAATCATCCAAGCTGACTACAATACACATCTACTTTGACACTACGCCGTTTTTGTTACGTTCTGGACCCGCGTAGCCAGGGTCCAGGGTCCAGGTCTCTATTTCTGGGTTTTGTGTTCTATAAATGTTTAGTTTATGCCTTGTGTTCTGTTTATATCCATGCCCAGATGTTCTGTTTATGTTCCTGGTCCGTTTTGCCCT
>JBBPDB010150399.1:0-14368 GCA_037974465.1 Brachypetersius altus
TATCAAGGTGAAAGTCATCATAGCTTGTGTAGTACAGACCCAGCTCCCAACACAACTCTGTGAACAGATTAACGGCGCTATTTTTTTAATCGCACGATAAGAGTCTCGCGTTAACGCAGATAACGGCCCGCTGCTAATATATATATGCTGGATATATATATATATAGGCTAGACTGGTGACGTTAATAGTAATTCACAAGATCTAAAATGTTTTGGAAGACATTTGGCACCATTCATTGATACATGAAAACAAATGCACTGTTTTTAAATAAGTTTGATTCGTCCTGGAAGAATATTAATGAATGTTAATCTGCCAAGTAAAAATAATGAAGAGCAGTTTATCATAAAATCACACCAAAGGGTTTTAACTTGTGTGACTTTCTTTTTCAGCACGATAAAACGTCTAGGTGAGTACCAAACACTTTCAATCTCCTTAAAAAACAGAAACGTATCTCAGTGCAAGTGTGACCTTGTTTCCAGATAATTGTTCTGGAAAGGTCTGATGATGTAAAGTTTAGAAAAGTGTCTGTTCATGAAAGTGGCAGATCAGACGCCGGTAGTGCGGAGGGATCCTCAGACAGACTCGGCCACTCCAGCTCCTACACCCGGAGAGAGAACCGCCTTGCGTCTCTGAATAAGGCAGAGGAAGATTCCACCAGCAAGGACTATAAGAAGGTTAGCGATCACAACCCTGACTACAATAAACAGTTTCATCGTTACGTTTATGGTGGATTTAGAACACTCAAAGCAAAAGAGTTTTATTTGTTAGGAATTTTAACTACAATTCAAGTGTGAACACACCACAGCACACAGCGTTTAACCCATTTACCAAGCGAAGCAAGGGGCTGCCTACAATGAGGGGTGCCCGGGGAGCAGTGTGAGGGAACCTCAGGGGTGTCATTAGCAGTGCAAACCCACAACCTTCTGATTGCAGGGTCAACTCCCTAACCCTTAGGCCACCAGCTGGCCCCTCGAGCACCAATCCCATACTCCCAGAATATCCCGTTCCAGTCCTGGGGGGCCAGGATCCGGCACAGTTTACTGATTTCCTTGCTCAAACACAGTCAAGCAATTTATTTGATTATTTTTTGCATGTAGATA
This sequence comes from Brachypetersius altus, assembly GCA_037974465.1. Lineage (NCBI taxonomy): Eukaryota > Metazoa > Chordata > Actinopteri > Characiformes > Alestidae > Brachypetersius > Brachypetersius altus. Next base: position 1,102 of record JBBPDB010150399.1, read on the forward strand.
AATCACCCAACGGCGAGAGGACACTGGCCATCCAGGACTGAAACTGAATACCCTTGACATACTCTGCCGTCATCTACGATGGGTGGCACTTGAGAAAATCTCATTAAAAGGACAAAAAGAGCAGGAGAGTAGAATGTAGGTTACAAAGGGATAATGGTACCAAAACTATTACGAATTCAGCAAGATCTCATTAAAGACTTCATCGGTAAGTGAGTCCCAAACAGCTTGTTATGTTTTTGCCAGCTGTATGAAGACGCCCTGGCAGAGAATGAGAAGCTGAAGACTCATCTAGAGGAGAGCAAGCAAGAGCTGGCGAGAATCCGTCTGCAGCTGGACAGAGTCACACAGGTCAGAGCTCCTTCAAACAGCTTCACCACACAGAAGCAGAATGCTGAACCCAGACGGAGGGTGTTATTAATCATTCACACGATCTCAAGCGTTTTGGCAGGCATTCAGTCGGATGCAGTTAAAAAAATATGATTTCATGATTTTTACGCAAATTCAGCACAGATCCTTCAAAGACACAGGAGGACTGACCCTCACTACAGCTTTCACAGATTTATATGTGTTTTATTCATGAGGTGGTAGATTTGTTAGAACTGAGCGATCTGGACGTGTTTTGCTGTGACTGGCTTTGGAGAGAGGACCAGTCATCACCTTTTACAACATAATCACAAATGATCAGTCATGTACAGCCACGGTAAAGAAAGCTACACACGTGGAAACTGGACTAAACAGTGAGAAAAACCACATGTGTGCCTTTTATCAGCACCCCTGCGTGCTAAAAATGCAGTGTTGTCTAATGCTTCTGTTTTTATCTTTGTGTTTCAGAGGCAGGACAGAATGTCTGAGAGGTCCAGTGTGTTTGAATCAGAGAAAATGGTATTTATTAACAGTAGCAGATCATCTTTACTTCTTTTATGCAACATGGTATATTGTCTGTGTTGTGTATATATAGTTAGAGATAGATAGATAGACAGACAGACAGACAGACAGACAGATAGATAGATAGATAGGCAGATAGACAGACAGACAGACAGACAGATAGATAGATAGGCAGATAGACAGACAGACAGACAGACAGACAGACAGACAGATAGATAGATAGACAGATAGATAGACAGACAGACAGACAGACAGATAGATAGAAATTGTCAAGGATAAATTCCTGTATGCATGTATTCTAAGTAGTCTTGTGCCTTATAACTTTTCTAATGATGCCTCAAAACTATAAATACTATAAATACTATAAATACTATAAATACTATAAATACTATAAATGGCATAAACTATTCACAAAGGTATTATAAAGTCTCGTGAAGGGGTCACTATATTTCCTTTTCTACACCTCCACTGTAACAGCTCAGCCTGGCAGCTCTTCCCTAAAGCCCACACCACGGTCACTTCCGGTCCAAATTCAAATAAAGACACTGCTATTTTTAGCCTGATACAGATCCAGCGGTGTTGCATCACACACCAAATCTGCAAGGGTGCTGGATTCGCTGATGCCTTTAGGTGAATGTCTGCTCCTAATCTCGACAGCCAGTGGTGCCGCTCATGTCAGACGCGGACTGTCAGGCTGGCTGACCATGCCGGGCACAAGCCCTTGCAGATGTGATTTGAGCGACGCGCAGGCCGTGACCCATTCATCAGAGTGATGTCACTGTAACTCACGCAGGGCTGCATGCCTGGAGTGCATCCCATCTCCTCTGTGCGCACAATCCCACGCGCTCACCGCCTTGCTAACTCTCTCGGCCTGTGCTTTCCTCGCTCGCTCACAACAGAGGCACACAGTACAGACAGTCATCTTGATGAATTCGCGTCAGTGAAGGTTGGCACGCCGGAGCCACTTCATATCTGAAAACCGGGGGAAAAAAAGAAGCAGTTTGGTGTGTGGGGGTGTAATTATCTTCTCATGGTAATTTTCCTTGACCTTTCCCTGCTCCATTAGCGGTGCAGCAAACTGTTTTGTTTCACAGCGTAATAACCTTTAGCTAGTAAACAAATGCTAGCACCGAATATGCCTTCGGTATCACAAACGAGGAGCCAGTAAAGTCTGTTGCCGGGCAATAGTTCTAATTAAATATGGAATACGTGCTCAATATGCTACATTAAAGATTAAATATGTGCAGAAAACAGTATCGGTTATCCATAACACATATTAGAATGCAATGAAGCAAAATAAAAAATGGTGTAAATGCAGCAAACGTCGTTGAGTTTTAAGGCTTATTTTGAGATTAGATTAGATTTCTGCTCCATGAGTTTGTGTAACTTCACATGGTTCATTGCTGTAACAAAGTATACAATGCTGTGGGGTGGGAGAGATGCAGACATGAGCATTTTGTAGTGGGAGGTAGAGACAATAATGCTGTTGGGGGAAACTGAGGCATAATTTTATTTGGGGGGGGGGGGGGATATTAAATCGTTTTCTTACGAAGGTACAGATGTAATGGTTTTGTTGAGGGTTAGAGATGGAATAGTAACCATTCTGTTGACTGTGGAGATTTAGCTAATTGTAAGCATCATACTGAATGGAATGTCACAGGAATAGATCAAGGAAATGAAAAATGTGAAGGCATTTCACTGGCAACATGCGTTCATGAGTAAAGCCTCATGTTCAGTGTAGTTCAGGGGGTTTTCTGTCATATTCATGCCTAAATAACAAGCTGTTCATTTAGTTAGTAGGGTGTTTTGGAAAATGCAACATTGTTCACACTGTTGTAAACTTTTGCAGGTGACCAGAACTGTGGCATTGGCATGGTGTCCTAGTAGCTAGAACTTTTTAAAGGACATTAAAAACGTTGGTCTTCTGCTTTGTCACGTGGTGCTAGATTTTGCAAAACCATCAGAAAGTCGGCAACAAATGTTCAAACGAATTGAACTTTCACCTCAGATTGCTGATGTCAGCCAGTGACTTTTCTGATGAGTTTATCGCAGAATTGTTGGCATCCTGTGAGATATAAATGTCTCCTGTTTTGTTGAAGTCCTCTGGTGTGTGGTTTGCCACAATACTGTGAACATTGCTAGACACTGCAAGCATCAGAACTCTGATCACTTCTGTTCCTCCCAACGGAGACCTGAAGAACAGGGAGGAGATGGGGTGGTGGTGCAGTGCAAGACCTGAAATGGGGAATTTGAAGGGTGTTAGATTGAGGCATGGTCCTCTGTCTGAAGGTCAATTATTCCATTACTCCATTTACAAAATTCTGTTCCATGTGTGAACACATTCATTAAAGTTCAGGTACTGGATGAGGTGATTCAGCCCAGCCAGCATCACTGCCGGCCCATTTTGAGAAGAACAGAGTCTGTCTTTTTTTTACATGACACTCGGACCATCTGTCTTTTATGTTACTTTTTCATCTGCTAAAGTTCCGCTGCATAGTTGTAGTGCCGAAATAAATGGATTTGCATATTTAGCATTTCCGTGTTGTTTATGCGCATCACGTTTTGTATATAATGGCCATGGCGCTTTAGTATGGAATATAGAAAGCAGTGGTTGTTATTGAGCTAAATAGATCACCCTTTCAGCTTAAGTGCACAAACGTTGGTGACCCAAGATGCTCTTAAAAGAAGGAACACTTGCCTATAAAGCTCAGAAGATCACAGTAGACTGGACCATCTCTGTAAGTAGACACATTCTCCAGGAAGTACGAGCGAGCTTGCTAATCAGGCTGGTGACAAACATGATGGATCATACACCGCACGCGTGCTGTAAACCAATACATCATCACCATTACAACAATGGCTCAAGCAATCTGTTACAAAGCTCCATGAACAGGGATTGGTGAGGCTGCAAATTGCTCAGACGTCTAGAGTGGTGCAATTAAGAGAGCGGTCTCCTCCAGTTGGTCCCTCAGTGGTATGTGCGCTAGCGTAAATGTTTAGGGGCCAGAGCACTCCCAGAGGCTCCAGGGGCATTTAGAGTGTTTTCATGTTCATCTGTCTTCATTTTCAATTCTACTGGTGAAGGAGAAATCATTAAAAGTACCAGTTTTTCAATTTAGCAAACGTAAATGCTTAATTTTGATTTAGGGAAGGTGATCAGGATTATGGACATGACATATGAGACACGTCAGCCTTTCAGGAATGTTTGAACTGGAACTGCTAGAGTTTGAAAACATTTTTGTTTTTAAATTGTCAAGCTGAGCTTCCCTCCAAACATAGGTGCAAATACAGCACCATTTACAATTACGGCATTTAGTGGACGCTTTTATCCAAAGCGACTTCCATTCCCTACCTACAGGGGGCAGTCTTGGGGTTAAGGGTCTTCCTCAGGAACCCAGTGGTAGTGTGCCAAAGGTAGGATTCGAACCCATGACCTTTTGGTCCAGAGGCAAGCACTCTACCAACTATGCCACCACCAACCCCACCCACCCCACCCCACCACCCCACCACCCCACCACCCCACCAAATAAAAATGTTGGAAGCTGAAGGCCTGGTGGTTAGGGGCCTGACCTGCCCTGGTGCGTTCGAATCCCAGAACCTCCAGTGGCACCACTGAGGTACCCTCAAGCCAGGTACCGTCCCCAACCACTGTTGTCGGCAGCCCACTGCCTCATTCAGGTGAATGGGTTAAATGCAGAGGACTCAAACTATTTCCTTGGCGATCAATAAAGTTAATATATTGTAGGTTTTTTATGGTGTTTTTACTTAAATGCTACAGTAAAGCTGTTCTCACATAGAAGAGCACCTGAAGTGAACCCTATAATTTGGAAAAGTGCTTAAAGCTATCTAGGGTGTACTCACAGTACCAGGCTTGAGCATATTTGACACCCAAAGTTCAGTTTGTTTGACTAGTGAGATCTCACTGTGCCACGCTCGGGGTGGCAGGTGGGCTCCGCTGAACTTCGGCACATAAGCATCTATTCAAAGTCAAGCTCGGAATTTGAACGCGACTGTCCCATTTAACAAATATGGCAGCGAAGGGATCGTTTTCTTTTTATGGCAGAAGTGCAGTACAGGACCGACTGTACAGCAGACAAGACCTCTGAGCTATTTAGTGAAATCAGGGACTGTCTTTATGCCGCTGGAACAAACATCCACAGAACAATGCTGGGACAAGCTGAAAAAACATCAATATCTGAAGGGACAGCTCTCCATGAATCTGGCAGCTTACTGGAAAAGGATAAAGCAGTGAGGGATATAATGACATGAGTCTGGAACATTAAGTGCAATGTAAGTGCAGTCCAGGGATGGAGTAAGGAGGGGGAGCATCCATGCCTGGGCATGGCAACCGAGTCTAGTGTGGTTCGTTGAGCCGAGTGCATAAATTGAATGTATAATGAGCCGAGCACTGAGGATGTTTTTAATTATGCAAGTATGCTACAAGGATATCGCTTCGGAATTCTGAAGTTTTTGACTGGAAGAACATGCTGCATATTTCAGATTTTATCAGACTTTTCGTCACGTCTTTGAAAGCTTGAGATCTAAGGTCGTTTTCAGTGTTTGAGGCTAAATCGAGGTTCAGAAGGCAAACGTTCAGAAACGTTTTGATGTTGGAAACATCCATCCACTCCGCATTCACGAAGAAACATGAAAAACGGGATTTCACAGTTTTCAGAGTCGCCGACATGAGCATGGCTGCCTTTGGATTCCGTCCTCTTTCATGGGATGTTTATGCAGATTTTATGTAGGATTTCTCGCAAAGATCATCCCTTTTATTTCGATGTGAACGATCAGCGATGTGCCCACACAGACTGTGACAGACAGGTACAGCTCCTTTCCAGAGGCTTCTCTCGCTTCTCCTCTCTCTTTGTTTTCAACTTCTCAGAGATGTCAGGCGAGATTAGCATTTGTCTCACGTCTGGCTGAAATGAGGTTTCTCCAGGACAAATAGCAGTCTGTGAGATGACAACGGCCATTAGCTGAGATTTCAGAGAGCCATCCTATCAAGAGAAGCTTTACATTTCAAACACAACGTCCGAGAAAAAAATGATAAAGCATGATGTGGGTGAATGTAGAGTGAATTTTCTTCCACCTTTTTTCCACTATTCTGATGGCTTTGGTGGTAGCATGTTGCTGCAGAGAATGATGGATGAATAGGTAAATGAAGTGTGTCACTGCTCAGCCAAAAAATGGGCTTCAGTTACAGTGGAGGGTGTGCAAGCATTACATGGTAACATGCTTGTGTTTCTTCTTAAAGTCTGAAAGTGTTCTACACCAGTGGTCCCCAACCCCCGGGCCCGGTACCGGTCATGTGGTACCGGTCCGCGGGCTGCACAGAAAAAAAATGTGGATGTTCCCCGTGTTCTGCTGTCGACTCGTTGTTATGAAAATGCTGTTAATAAAGCTGCGAGTACACACTGGATTTACCTTTATTATTATATTTTAAAAATATTTTTAAAATATCCCCACTTTTATGTGTATCATTTATTTGTGTAAATACTACTGCTGGGCCGTTAATGGCGTTAACGTATGTTAACGCCATTAACGGCAAGACACCGTTAACGGCAAGATTCCAATGAGATTAAAAAAATGTATCCATGCCCACCTCTAATAAGTACGTATACATATATTTATCTGCCGCTCCTTAAAGGCCGGGCTGTGAACATAGTTTCTGATATTAAACCGGTCCGTGACCAAATAAAGGTTGGGATCCGCTGTTCTAGTGTATTTGCGTATGAAAAATAGCAGCAATTTATGTGGTTTTAAATATATATGTATTTATTTGTATTTTACGTGTGTGCACACACCAACATTAATGTCAACATTATGAAACATATGCACAAACGTTGACTAAATACTTGTAACAGTATCAGTTTTAATATGTATATGTATATATGTGTGCATGATTTTTTTAATATCCTCATTATAGATTAAATATTTTAACATGTACTTTTAATGAAGATAATTAATATATAGAATGAATTAATAGAATAATGACTCGTATAATGAACTGAATTAATTGATAGTACTCTCAATAAATCTGATTAAACTCTTATTTTGTAATGAAATATTTAACGTGTATAAAACTTGTTTTAATCCGACTTTAAGTGTAAATAAGGTTGTAGATAACTGATGAAAGGAGTATGAAAATGAAACTGGGCTGAATGAAAGACCTGGAGGTCAATAAGGTTCAGAATTCTGAAGAAGCCTCTGCGCCGCACGTTCCGCCCCTGCCGGGCGGCCCCGTGTCGGAGCCGCGTGTCTCTCCCTCTCTCTCCACGCGGCTCCAGGATGCCTGTAAGTCAGACTTTACCTGTCGGGGCGGCCCGGGGCCCGGTAGCCTCTCCTACGGCACTCTCACCCGGGACACCCCGCTCGCCCCGAGTCTTCATATCTGTACTCAAGCTAGGGATGTGTGTGACCGTGGCATTTGACTCGTTTTGGAAGTTAAAGCGCTGAAACCGAGCCGGAGCGATAAGATGGCTGCGAAGACGAGAGTTTTAAGTAGAAACGCTTCGAGAAAACTCGACTTAATTTACTCGGTTTTGGACCGACAGTATTTTCCCCGATAGTACGCGTTACTGCTGTGTGTTGCCTTTAGTTCGGCTGCCCTGAGCCTTTGGTTTTTGTTCGAGGTTCCTTCTAATTCTCCGGGCCACCTTATAAGCTGCAGCAGTCTCAGTTTGGCATTCAGTGGCAGAAGGATTTAAGGTGGAACGTTAATAGTGCGTATTATTGAAGTCCGTTTCGGGGGCGAGCTACACCGTTCACCTTAAGAAGTCGAATGCTGGTGATGGGGGGGCCCAGATTCAAAGCTTTAACGTTAAACACGTTTGTCATTCTATTGTTATTTTAGTGGTGGTGTTATTATTCATTTTATTTAAATGTACCTCTCGGTGCACTCTGACACCGTACAGACAAGTAAAACCTAAAATTGGGGAGAAAAAAGATAAAAGTAAACAAAAGGACATAGCATATATAAAATCACAAAACGAGTGCTGTCCAGGAACAAGGTCCAAGGGTGTAAGCAAGTTTGAAGAGGTGACTTTTAGGATGATTTAAAAGTTGGAAGTGTGTCAGTGCTGCGGATTTCTCGAGGAAGGGCTCCGCATCCGGTACTCAATCAAGATGACTGGTTAGCGATTTTGCCCATAAAGTGAAACCATGCGTTCTGTTTGCTCCCCCAGCTCGCGAAGGACCTGCTGCACCCAACTCCAGAGGAGGAGAAGAGGAGGCACAAGAAGAAGCGCCTGGTCCAGTGTCCCAACTCCTACTTCATGGATGTCAAATGTCCAGGTGTGTCAGACTTTGCTGCTGTTTTGGCATCAAAAAATGACTCTAACATTGGTATTAGAAGTGTTATATTTAATGCAGTAATAATGGATTAGTCAGTAATTACTTTGGAACATAATTAACGAGTGTGAAAATAAGCCAGAAAAATGAGCCTCTTAGGGCTTAGTCTTGCTTTGAGGCTTCTTGGAAGACCTTGATATTGTGACTGAAAGCTTGGTGTCCTGCACTATTTGGTGAGATCCCTGCTCAGGCATGTCAGGTTCAGCTCACCTGGTAACTCTTGAGTTCAGTAGGAAGGGAATAACCACAGTTCCAGACACAGGAACTCCAGCACCTGAACGGGGCACCCCAGCACTATAGGCTACATCCACTTAACCCTCAGTTGCTCCAGGGGGACTGTTTCTGTAACTAAAGAGTTGCTGTTTACAAGGGTGTTTGCCAAATGCCACTTTACAGCAACACTGGGAGCTGCCCCTGCAATCAGAAGGTTGTGGGTTTGAATCCCAGGACTGCTAGAGGCACCATTGTTGTCCCCTTTTGCAAGGTCCCCACACAATGCTCCCCGCACAGAATACTGCCTGTTTTTTCCTGGATAGCACAATGCTGCATGACTAGCTGTTTTCAGCCCTGGCTACTATAGTGAACAACCTTTGATGACTGTTTTCTGCAGGTTGCTATAAGATTACTACAGTATTCAGCCATGCTCAGACCGTGGTGTTGTGTGTAGGATGCTCCACAGTGCTGTGCCAGCCCACCGGAGGAAAAGCACGTCTCACAGAAGGTAGGCCTACAAAACATGCATCACGTCAAAGTATCCAGACACTTGCATTTTTAAGCATTTCTTATGACGCTGTTTTAACAATGTGTCTAAGCACTGCTTGCTGAAGGAAAATCTCATTGGAACAGTAAAATGGGCAGAATGGAAATAGCGTAGAGCATATTTACACTTAAGCTATCATGATCATCTGAGCAGTGCTTCTTTCATTCACAGCGCAGTTACTTCCAGGCACATCTTGAAAAATATTTTACTCATATGTATTACATTGTGTATAATTAATGTTCAGCAAGAGACATTTACATTAATGGATTTTAGCTGACACCGTTATTCAGAGCACCGTACATCAGTGCTCATGTAGTCCACAACTGTTTCTTAAACCTGTAAAGCAGCTTAAATCCACATCAACTATTCAAATGAAATACTGCACATTCGCTGCAGCTATACAACTGTCAAGTAATGCCTTACCAACACCTGCCAAACAATATTTAACCCAAGTCATAGAAGTCAAGTGTTAAGATGATAGACCTAGTTAGTCGCCAAGATGCTCTATGAAGAGGTGGGTCTTCAGGCGATGCTTGAAGACAGCGAGGGACTCTGACCTAGGAGTCTATTTAAAAAGTCCAGTATCTAACGTAGCCCTGACTAACTTTAGTGTTTGCTCATCTAAAGTAATCTTTCTGGATATTGCACCACATTTTCTTAGTTCTCAGGCATCTACAGTACTGTGCAAAAGTCCTAGACTCCTGGGTAAACAGTTTAAAGCCATTTATCTGAGCAGCCAGGAAAAACATTCAATAATATAAAGATTAATTTTGTTTGTTATAAGTATTTATTCTGTGAGCTGGTAAAGAGAATGCATGGTCCTGGACGACTATTTCATCTCACTGTGTACTTAATGTTTATGGCTGGGATGACAAAACTTGGCCTGTCCTGGATGGATTTCTGAAATTCCATCAGCAGCTGCTGATTTAATTTAACTAAGACCAAGCAGGTATTTGATCAGAACTACAATATTCCATGAGAAGTAATATTGTTACAAAGACACAGACATACAAAATCACTATTTACTACATTTGTATATATTTTAATTGGTTTTTAAAAGCATATATTGTCAGCTAATTACATACAAATTTCTCAGGAGTCAGAATTTTGCAAGTAACTGTATGCCTGCCTTCGAAGGGGTAATGTCTTGAAATGTGCTTGTTTTCCTCTGTGCTATTGGAATTATGACTATATGAGATCGTGAAGGCAGTCTATGTACTCACCATCTTCTGTGAAGGCTTTGCTTGATGTCGGAACACTTGTTGGAATCTGATTCTGCTGAGCCGTAAAAGCATTAGTGATGTCAGCGCTGAAGTTGGGCCAGTAGGTTTTGATCGCAAACAGCACTCCCTCATTCCAGAGGTGTTTGGGGGTATTTTGTCACTTTTCTGTGCTTTTATGGTGTGCTGAAAGTAGCTCTGTTCAAATTAGGACAGTCTGGGTCTTTTGACATGCTGCAGCCTCAAGCACCCCTGGGGTAATGAATTATTCAAAGTGGAGGGTTTAGAAAAATACACAATAGCATTTACTGGATTTACTGAAGTCCTACCACAGATGAATGGAGGTGTGATTAGCTTGTTCATGTGCAGCTCTGCATTAAATATGCACATTATGTCAGCCTCAAACAGGCTGCCACCATGCCACCATAACAGAGCTAATTTAAGTACCTTCTGTAGTAGCAGAGCTTCCTTTTTAATCAAGTAGAAGTATAACACTCACGAATATATATTTGAATAAATAACCTGAAGTTGACATTTGTGAGAATATATGCCAGTACTTTATAGCTAAAGTTTAAGACCACAGTGTGATTGAGAGACATTCTGAATGCCAATGTCACCAGACTGAAACCAAAATGCTCCACCTGTTAACTAAGTAGTTCTGTCCTTGATGGACTAAACCTTAGCAGAAAAATATTTAGCCAGGACAGCGTTTCTAGTGGCGTCTGTGAGCTGATGTAAAAGAATTGGCAGTGTTCTCATAATGCAACATAATTGAGCCGTCTGATGGTGTTGCACTATGTTGCAAAAATCTGTCTAAAAACAAATTGAGAATTAAAATGTGGAGACTTGTCTTTATAGGAAGCTATTAAACAGTTTTAAATTCAGCTATAAGTAAAATGTAAAATGTGTAGTCTTCAGCGTTTAGCTGGACAGTCCTGTTTCCCTGTGTTGACATCCTGAGATTTTACTAAACAAAGAATTGATAATGAAGTGCTACATTAAGACCACTGGCACAATGATTCATTCCAGCTTTGCTGCGACATTTTGCAGCATAACACAATATGCAGCAGCATTGGGATGCCTGGTTGGAGTACACATACCTGGTTCACATTCATAAAATTGCAGCAGAGACCAAAATATATAAGCCAGTATATGTTTTGGAAAAGTCTTAAGAGCTTGGCCCAAACGGTGAACGTTGAAGGCATAGTGTTTGATTTCATTTCTGAGGCCTTTCAAATAGAAAGCAAAGGCCTGGGAGATACTACAAACCAAGATGAAAGGCAGTGAGCCTTAAGCAGTCTTAAGCATACATGTGGGTGGTTGCATTATATTCTCCCAGATTTGTGGTTGTGGTTTATACAGTAGTGGAATGGTGCAGATAGCAGTAACAGAATGGGTGGGGGGTGTGTACATAAAAGCAAGCCTGCTTTGTGTATCTGAATGTTGCACAACAAAATTGTGGTTTCTGTCATGACCCAAATAGATGATAAACATCTTTTATACACCCCCACCCCTCCTGGAATGTGACTGGACAAACTAAACATGTCTCTTCTTTCTGCAGGATGTTCATTCAGGAGAAAGCAGCACTAGTCTCACTATCCCTTTAGCATGGATAAGGGAGACCAAAGGAAGGGGAGACAGGATTGGTCAAGGGCTTAACAGTGGCCTGCCCAAGATGAACCCACACTTCTGACCTCATATGAAGTTGAAGGCCGGCTAGAATGGACCTCGAGATGCTGCCACAGTCTGTTGGTGTGCTGGACTTGGGAGTCAGTGTGAAGCTTCACAGCCAAACCTGTTTCTTACTTTTGTTGAAATAAAGGTGTTTTTCATTATGTCTTGCATTTTGGTATTTAAAAGCACAGCCAGTTTGGTTCTACAGCAGTGTTTCCTGACCTGTTACTCCCTGGAAGCACACTAGTTTACCCTATTAAGGCCTTCAGGAGGTGTGCAGGATTATGATTGGGACTGAATTCCAAAGTACTCCTCTATGCTTTTGTTACAAGGAAGTGAAGATGAAGAAATAAATCTGTCATGCTGTCAGTAACATGAAGGAAAGTAAATGAAGCCAGATCAGCAGGTTCAAGAACTTGTTGTTCTTGAACTTTAGGTCAACCTGCAAAGGAAGAAATCAAGAAAAACAGTGAACGACGGTAAGATGGCAAACAGCAATTTGTGTTTAAATGCTAAAAGCAAAAGCATTTCGCCCCCTTGTTTACTCTGCTCAATTTATAGACCTTTATAGTTTGCCTAGCACTTTCACTGTGTGTATTGGATCCCCAGTGTGGAAATATAGCTGTATCTTTCACCAAAAATGATTTTTGATAATCCTACATTTTACACAGCTGACAGAGTATGCGCTTTTAGGACATGGCTTCTGAATTCTACAGATGCAGTGTCTTCTGTGGGCATTTTTCTTGCAGTGTTCTGGGCTACAACACCATGAATGATTCTCGGCTTGCAAAATGTAGGCTATAAAGTGGCAGTTTTTAATTGGCGCAGTTTTTAAATGAAGAGTGGGAATGCAGCTCATCTGTTTGTGAAAGAGTTAAACTAGTTGGACACTGCACAGGCTTCACCAGTCTTCCAGACAGAGGGTCTGCTTTGGACCAAGAATGTCCAAGTTCAGTGTGATCTTGTGAAGAATTTATCTGTACGGCAGTAAGGGGTCTGGGGCTGATGAAGGGGGTGTTCTATGTAAAGACGCAGAACTCTGCAAATACTCCAGAGCAGTGTTGACCTCAGCGAATGGTCCAGAGCCACTTTTTCCTATGCAGGGCTTTGTCCGTCTGAGATGAAGGTTTGATCCATGGAGCGAAATACGGACTGCCTGCTACATCTAGAAGGCACCAAACCAGAACAAAATTTATTTCGATCTCTCAAAACATGGAAAATGTGTCTGAAAAAATGTTTCCTTCATTTTTCAATCTAACCTCTATGTTACGTGCCAGAGCACGTAGTGTTTTTTTTCTTCTTCTTCTTCTCTCTCTCTCTCTCTCTCTCTCTCTCTCTCTCTCTCTCGCTATCTCACGTGTTTTAGATCAAGCAG
>JBBPDB010150450.1:0-14363 GCA_037974465.1 Brachypetersius altus
AGAGAGAGAGAGAGAGAGGGAGAGAGAGAGAGAGAGAGAGAGAGAGAGAGAGATGTCTTCCTGTATCAGACAACAAGACTAATCCCAGGCTTCCTTCGGATCCCTGTGAGTTCTCATAACAGCTACTGCAACAGGTGAAAGGATGCTCATAAATCCCAGGCAGGTGACTTGTTGCATGAAAATGTACTTGTGGATGTTGCATATAGATTCTTAGTTTAGGTTGCTTTATAATGACTCCACTAAAGTTGTGGTTGTGTGCGGTTTCATGCTGTGAAAAGTATGCTTTAAACCAGGGTGTCACAGAGGTTCATTTGATACTTCTATTGAATCACAGCAAGATGGTCTTGGCTTTGATTCCTGAACGGATGAGGACCTAGGACCCTGGTTAAGGATTAGCAGCTCGGATAACGCATGGATGGATGCTTTTCAACACCTCTCTATTATGCAAGGCTTTACTAGAGGGGGAAGTCAAGGTAATCCTAAAGGCTGTGTTGGTCATATCAAGGATACTTAATTCTATCATTAACTGCTGGGTTTTATATTAATTGCACATACAATAAATTACAAAAAACATTCTTCAGTCAAAGAGGTGAAGTTAGTATTGCAGTTGTAGTGACACAGGCGAGATGGATTTTGCCCCTAGCTATGATTATTTTTCTGTGCCCTTAACCCCCCTTTTCCCCAGGTAAGGATCCACCAGGAGCAGTAGACACCAGCAGAGATAGGTGCATGCTTTTTAACCAATCCCATTTTGTAATTTGATATACAATTCCACATTTTTCCTCATGAGGCCCTCCTTATGCAGTCGTCCTCTAGGTCTCCTTCTGCCCAACACATGCAGATCACACTACAGGTACAAATTTAGATCACAGCAGAAGATTTTACACACAACAGGGAATTCTGCAATCTACATACCAGGGAAAATCTATTTAACAGCACTCAGCCAGAGAAAGAGAGAGAGAGAGAGAGAGAGAGAGAGAGAGAGAGAGAGGGGCACACAGAATAAACACCATTTGACAGAGAACAGATATCCTTCTCCCAGCACTACTTTGACCCCGAGCAATGACCATCATATCCAATTTCATTTAATTGATTTCAATGTTAAACACGGATAAACTCATAATAAACTCAAAGTCTAATAAACTCATAATTCTAATGTACTATTTCTACTCATGTGCCTGCATTGTAGAATCCTAATTTGCAGTATTCTACTTTTTTCACTGTGAACAATTTCACAGAATGATACATGACTTTTGCTGTCGTTTCTGAGAATAAAACAATAGGAAAAACCTGGTCCCAGCAGTCCAATATACAATTGCTTACACCCTTAACCTGTGTCAGGTACTGATGGTTTAGGTTTAGCTCTGGATCACAAACTTCACTTCAGCTCATCTCAGAGGTATTTGATGGAGCCCTGTCAATCCAGAGAACACAGTATATAACCCCTTAGCCAGCCCTTTGCAATGGGCATGGTGACCATGAGCTCATTTGCGACCGTCTCTTGGTCAGTGCTTTTTGATGAAGATTATCCAAACTGTAGGTGCACAATGGATTATGTTTGTCAGCAATACTTTCTGGATACTTTAATACTGTGTTCTGTTTAGTAAAATTCATAATGGTGCCAGTAGGACATTAGGTGTTAATTGTGATATGAACCTTAGTCAGAGAGTTTAAGCACTTAATAGTGTTCTTAAAAGTTATCATATAATATCATATTAGTGCAAAACTATGCATGTGAAGAACTTCTAAAGTGTGGCTTGTTGTCACAAGTTGAGACGTCGCTGGTCACAGCGTGCTGGCCCCATAAGGCAAACTAGAGGACAACATATTCCCAGAATGCATTTCACAGGGGTCAGTGTGCCAATTTTAGCAGGGCAGCCAATAGTAGTAGCAGAAATCCCGCTCCAGACTCGCGAGGGCTTCATGTTACGAGAGGGACAGAGAGGGAGAGAGAGAAAATGAGAGAGAGAGACACACAGAGAGAGAGAGAGCAGGCCAAAGTAGAAGTGAAATAGGAAGTACATAACGTTCTTCTTGCCTAAAATAAGCCCATTTGAAAGTGAGAGGTGAAAAGCTCAGCTCTGCCAACATTCACCTGCATCAACCCTGTAAAGCTTTAAATATTAGGCCTTAACGGGTCTTTCTCCTTACCTCAGTAATGACAGGTCTATGTGTGGATAACTACCTTAAACAGATTTATTTCTGAAATTCAATTATTAATCGTGAAGCTTTGTATCTAGTAACTAATATGAAGGTCTTTGGAGTTTGCTTTTTAATCCTTAGAAGACAGAAGGTATTTACTACCTCAGGGCTGTAAACATTATGAAACAATCATGCTGTTAATGAAAGCAATAAACTATGAAAGGCTGAGCACAACCGTTCAGGGATGTTGTTAAGCAGAACAAAACACCTGCAATATAGTTCATTAACAGTGAGCTACGGCTGCCAGGCAACATAATAGTATGTAGTTTGCAACATATTGTTTGTAATAACTATAACTGTTGATAATAATAATGAATTATCAATAGAATTCAGAATACAAAATATATATATGGACAAAAGACATTTTGAACAACATCGTTCTCCCTTTTTAGTGGACACAGTACAGTACAGTCCACAAAGCAGGCTCCAAAAAGACATGGTTGGATAAGTTCGGTGAGGAAGAACTGACCCGCACAGAACCCTGACCTCAACCCCATCCAACACCTTTGGGGTGAACTGGAATGGAGATTGCGAGCCAGGCCTTCTCTTCATCAGTGTCTGAACTCATAAATGCGTTATAGAAAGAATTGGCACAAATTCCCACATGAACTACAAAGTCCAAAGTCTTACAATAAGAATGGAACCTATTAGCTGCAAATGAAACCAACATTACTGTAAAGTCCACTATATATATATATATATATACACTTGTCCTGCTGTTCTGTAAAAATTTGTTCAGTAGTGATTTGAGATGACAGTTCAAGGTGTTAACTTGGCCTCCAAATTCCTCTCAAGCATCTGTGGGATGTGTTGGACTTACTAGTCTGATCCATGGAGGCCTGCTTCTCAGCTTACAGAACTAAAAGCATCTGCTGGTAACACCTTGGGGTCTTGTGGGTCCATGCCTTCAAGGGTCAGTAGGGGGATCTACACAGTATTTGGCAGGTGGTTTTAATGCAATGAATGATCAGTGTAATTCAATTTAGCCTTTTTTATATTAATGGTCAAGCCATACATATATGGACAAATGTATTGGGAAGACTTACCCTTGCACTAACAGTCATAGGAATCAAACTCGCGACTTCCAGATTGCAGAGCGAATGCCACCAGCTCCCCATATAGTTTATATATCTGTGTGCTAATACTTTAAAATAAGTCAAACATTTGCATGTTTTTGCAGTTTTGATCAAATCGTTCTGCTTTGATACTTCTCATTTGACTTTGTAAGTGACTAATCCTCTAACATCAGTACCTGACCTGTTATTAGTGTGAATGACCTGAATGCATACACCAACAACATCAACAATAATAACAACTGAAGGACAAATCAACCCAAACCCTCACTGCAACAGTCATTAGCTCTGACCAGCTTTTAGTTGTCCATGATTAGGGGTGAAGGTAATAAAAGGGCAAATCAAGGTCACAATTGGATATGTATCTGATGTAGAACTTCAAAGATCTGATTTTGTGTCCACATAGCTCTGAAAAGACCCAATTCTGTGTCACACTGAGGTTGTTCCTCTCCAATATGGTGAGGTGAATGTAGCCAAAGAGAGAAGAATGGCACCAGCACACCTTGTTACTGTCAAAGTATGAGTTCCAGTACTGTTTCGTTAACAGGTAAGTGCCTGGGCTAGCAGCTGGGATGTTCTACAGGAATTCCTAGTGGTTGGTGATGTATTTGGTATTTGCATAATGCATGCTTGGTAATATAGTAATACAATGAGTGACTGTAATAATAATAAAAAAAACATAGTGATGGCTCAGTGGTAGGATACTTGCCTCTGGACCAAGAGGTCATAGGTTCGAATCCTACCTTCAGCACCACCACTGGGTCCCTGAGCAAGACCCTTAACCCCAAGTTGCTCCAGGGAGAGACTGCCCCCTGTAGGTAGGGAATGTAAGTCGCTTTGGATAAAAGCGTCTGATAAATGCTGTAAATGTAAATAACAGAGAGTCCAAAAGTGTGACTGCCCAGCTGCCTGCCAGACCACCCACATCCACCAGAGGGAGGCATCCAGCATCCACTGTGTGTCCACGGCCCAGTGCTCCGTCTTGGCATGTGGTTGAACGGCTAAAGAAATTTGTCCTATGTCCTTTCCTTACCACTTTCCCTGGAGCTCAATGGTGAGGTCAAAAAAATATGAAGGAGAATTCATAAGGACCTAGCCAAAAACAATTACAATACAAAGAGAATGGGTCTGGACTACAAAAAAAGCACTGAGATACTACACCTCATGAGTGTTGTTTCATACAGTGCAAGACTCAACAAATAGAGTGTAATTTTAAATGTTGCTACCACAAGGAAGCACATGTCAGCACTATCTCCTTTCCTTTCATAAAGGATGGTCTGGTGTAACCTATGCTGAAGGAAAGAAGAAATGAAACACTAAAGCACATTTCCTGGCATTTAGAGTGATTGACCAGCTCTTATCGTCGCTGCCACTTACATACTTCTGAGTCATTTTACTCAGGAACCATCTCAAACCAAAGACTATTGATTGCTGACAGTGTTTTGAGTTTTCAGATTCTGATCATATTTTTTTAACTGAGCTCCCATGTAATTCTGTTTTATATACTTTGCCTTGAGTTTAGCTACTCTTTGGGTTTAATCACTGTTCCTGGTTGCTGGTGTGTCCTGTTACGCTTCACCATTAGTGTTGGAAGCTGAGGCGTGATTCCTGCACATTGTCAGCCTGCCACTTCTCCTGTTACACCCTCTTATATCACATGTATTGCAGCCACAAGTAGAGCTGTAATTCACTGTGAGACAGCTTATGTAACATCACAGTAACTTCAGATGATGTTGGCAGACTCCTGCAACACTTTCTGTACACGTTTGTCATGGCACAAGACCTGGTGATGTTAAATAACCCAAGAAAAGGAGTGTAAAGAGAAAGAGCCGTCCTAAAACACACCTGTGCAATTACTATTTATGACAACATATTCCAATAAATATGTTGTCAATAAAAAGATAAGTGAACACCATGCTGGGAGACATGGATCACTGTAATGATGTCAGGATCCTGCTGTGCATTACACCGACCTTAGGTTTACAATGACAAAGTCATTCTGAAGCCTTGTTATTGTTACATAACAATAATAGTTGCTGATTCATTTCAATAAAGGTGACTCACTCACTGGACATCAGGGGCCAATCATCTGTTCGAAGTATCTGATCAACTGTACATGGTCATCCCATGTGGAAAGGTGATCTGACACTGTGAACGAGTGATCTACTCCTGCGCACAGCTGACTGGACCCTGCGGACAGATGATAGGAAACTGTGAACAAGTTGAATCTGCGGACGGGTGATTGGCCCCTGCAGAGAGATGATCAGACACTGCAGACAGGTGATTGTTTCCTGCGGACTAGGTGATCAGCCCCTGCAAATAGTTGATCAAAACCTGCGTACAGGTGATCAGCCCATACGGACAGGTGATTACTCTCTGCGAAAAGGTGATTGGACAGTGTGGATAGTAACCCCCTGTCCACAGTGTCCAATCACTGTTCCACAGGGGGTGGTTAACCCGCCTGCTATGGCCAATCACCTATCCGCAGGGTCCGATTACCTGACCCCAGGGGCCACACAACTGTCCACAGGGTCCGATCACCTGTCCGTAGGGTCCAATTACCTGTCCGCAAGGTCAGATGATCTGACCGCAGGGCCCAATCATCGATCCGCAAGGGCTGCTCACTTGTCTACAGTGACCAATCACCTGTCCACAACGTTGGATCATAGTTTCCGATCACCTCTCCACAGTTTCTGATCACCTCTCCACAGTTTCTGTTCACCTGTCCACAGTGTTCAATCACTGTTCCACCAGGGCTGGTCACCTGTCTGCTATGACCAATCACCTGTCCACAAGGACCGATCACCTGACCCCAGGGGACACTCAACTGTCCACAGGGTCCAATCACCTGACTGCAGGGGCTGATCACTTGTTCGCAGTAGCTGATCAACTTTCTGCAGGGTCTGATCACATGTAAACATTCATTTTGATCATAGAAAAAAACCTGCTGTCGTCATCTACTACACCTGCTGTTAACATGGAACACCACAAAACTTCAGAGGTCTCTGGCCTGGTACTACCTTTATCCTCCTCCTACAAAAAAGCAACCTTGTGACACCACTGTGACATGTAATGCCACTAAATGTTTGTTTTGCTCACCCCACCAGCCTCACCCACCTACACATCCATCCCTCTCCTGCTTATCCTACTTCAAAGTGTTTTCTGATGTTTTTCAGCTCTCCCTCACGCTACAGGAAGAAAGCCTTTTGCACAGTTCTTTCCTGAAGGCTTTGGAGAACGCCCAAGTAAGAAACCTCCCTCCAGGTTTAAGGGAAAAGGAAGCCAGTATGTTCAGCACAGTCAAAACAAAAGATCTGGAAACAAGTCTTGATTTTGAAAGAGTGAGTTTTATTCTCAGCTATACAAACAATGTCACATCTCATCATGACTTTGTACAACCATGAATTCAACCCATTTACAAAAACATCACTGAAAAAAATGTCTCAGGAAATATACAACGGTGGAGTGTCTTTTCTGTTGGGCAGCTGGAGCTGGCGTGGAAGTGGAGTAAGTTAGCAGCAGAATTACAGTAGGAAACGGTGCTGGTGGAGACGGGGGTCTACTCAGGATCCTGTGAGGGGTGATTAAGCTGGACGTACTCGACAGCAGACTGGCGGAGAGAAAGGAGGACAGCCTCAGTACCTGCATTCACCCGGCCTGCCCGTGATTCCTTCATTAGCAGACGGTGCACAGCGCGGCTGCAGCATCACTCTGGACTTATACACTAAGACATGCAGGACATTACTCAGGCCATACAGCTAGTTTGCAGCATTTACAGGCTCATATTCATGTAGGCTGCCACTATACACTATAAAAACGAGCTGTCTACACATTCTTTTGATGATTTATTGAGTGATCAAAGCCTTTTTATTTTACTGGACATAACCAAACGGTAAAAAAAAAAACACACCCATTTTTGGTTTTAAATGCCAAGTTATTATTGGAAAAACAATATAATATCAGTAGGATTAAACACATTTTAAAATGTGTATAACCAAAAAAGTTACATACGAATCACTGTCTAGTCATCAATCAGGTGAATTTAAATACAATTAAAAAAATACAATAATTGAGTGTTTAACAACCAAACAAGAACAATCTCATTATAATCAAGGAAGTCTTATTGTCTCTACACCAGCAGTGGGAGTCAGAGAGCAATGCATGGATGTTCCATCTCAAAAGAAAATAAGGAGAAAATAACCCATGAGGCGGAACAAAGCAGAAACCCTTCCTCTGAATTTTATACTTAAACATTAGAAACCATAGTCATGGTGAGTTGTCTAGCTGAGCCATGTCCTTAATGTTTGCCCAAAAGGTAAGTTGGTTTATCATACAGTTGTTCCACCTCATGGATTATTTTCCCGTTGTTTAATTTTGTGATTGAACATCCATGTTTGTGTTATGTAGTGTAAACTGTTGATATTGGGGGGGCTACGATTTTCTTCCCAATTTAGTCACAATCTGTTCCAAACAATGGCTAGGACAGTTTTTACTATTGTATGTCTTCTATATTTGTATTGTATATATTTATTTTCTGTTTCCATATCATAAAAGGCAGTCCACTGCATGTCATACTGTGTCTGATTCCATAACTGGTACTCTTGGACGCCTAACCAATGATACAATTTGTGATCTACAAAACGGGCCAGTGCTTCACTTGGGAATCTCTGATATCGGCCTTCATTTTTTTGGGAGTGGTTAAATAGCTGAAAGGTAAGCTGTTCAGTTGAAGACTGACAGTAGTTTATGTTTTGTCACTCTTTTTTAACATTTTGAGAACGCTGTCTGAATGTGTTACAACATTTTCACGCTGTTAAGATTTTATTGTGACAGCCCTACATTCAAACAACAGAAAAGGTCAGTAACAACAGTGGTCCCCAACCCCTAGACCGCGGACCGGTACAGGGCTGTGGGTCATGTGGTACCAGTCCGCGGGCTGCACAGAAAAAAACCGTGGATGTTACCCGTGTTATGTTGTTGGCTCGTTATAAAAATGCTGTTAATAAAGCTGCGAGTACACATTGGATTTACGTTTATTAGTATATTTTAAAGATACCCCCATTATTATGTTTTTAAAATATCCCCATTTTATGCGTATCATTCATTTGTATAAATACGTATATTTATCTGCCACTCCTTAAATGCCGGGCCGTGAAAATAGTTTCTGATATTAAACCGGTCCGTGACCAAATACAGGTTGGGGACCACTGCTATAGACTATATAACTCCTCTATATATTATATAATGTATAATACATTCTCTTTTTTATTGGTTGAGTGAAAGTATTCCCTTCCTTTGTCTTTGTTGCTTGGTGGCGTGATTGGTTTAGACAACGGACCATCGCTGACCGCACTGGACCTTGAAGGTAATGTTTGAAAGTATTGACAGACTAAAATACTAAAAACTTCTATAGAATTTTATTACACTGTCGAAGTAAATGTAAGAAAAAGGCTTTTGTCTTGAAAAGAATAGTAACTTTATCTCATAAAATCAGGACATGCAACCAGAGTGCAGAGTGCACTGAGGGGACCTCAGCTCAGACATCCTCGGCAGTACCATGCCTCATCACTAATAAAGGATGGGGTGATTGAGGTGAGAGGTTATAATGACAGCTGGAGTACATAGGTATACAAAGCACAAATAATTGTTATTAATTCTAAACAAAACAAGTGGAAATTTGGAATTACTATATATTAATGAGCATGTATTTAACAGGTTAAATCCAGTACATCTGGAAAATGCATGGCCTCTGATATGCGTGCGTGCATATTTCAGAAGCTAGCAGCTGAAGGGTAAGAACTTACCAGCGGAAATATATATTTTACAGGAATACATTTGTACACAATTTGTGTATGACATGTTTATATGTGTTATTTTTTTAGGTCACCATGAAAATTCTGATGATCAGTGGAGGATTATCCTGTTACAAAGCAGAAATATCACTTGCCTCAGGAAATATTAAAACATAACGATTTTAAAACAGAAATTAAGCCTTGTAATTTTATTAATTTGTACAACTTTGTAAATGTATATGTTTTATTTAATTGTTATTTTTAATGTTTGTATTTCATATAAAAATACACTGTAAACAATAATATTTTTGAATTTTATATTTTATTTATTTAAATAAAACTGCTAATGCTGCTAAAAATACATTTGGCACCCTAATCCTTGCAAAGCGTAGAAGACACACAGTAAGTACAGATTTCATGTTGATTAATAGTCCAAAACCAGTATAAACTAAAACACATCTTTCTTTCTGAATCTTCTTTCAACTCCTAGTCTGGTAATGTGATAACTGAATGCCATTCAAGTTCTAATTATTATTATTATTATTATTGTTGTTGTTGTTGTTGTTGTTGTTGTTGTTGTTGTTGTTGTTGTTGATGATGATGATGATGATGATGATGATTATGATGATGATGATGATGATAATAATAATAATAATAATAATAATAATAATAATAATAATAATAATAATAATAATAATAATACTGGCAGCTGCATAGTAATTTATGGCTGTCGTGTGACCACCATGACAGAGTTGTAGACTGGACATAGCTTAACTGCTCCCAGCAATTTTTAACAATTAACAATTTTAACAATTTTTTTATTGTAAAAGCACATGTATTCGGTTAGTGCCAATGTAGTGTAATCTCAATTCAATGTAAAATATGTTTGTGCTAGAAATCGCAATACATTTCTGTTATTTTATTTTATTTATCAGTATTTACTAGTCTAAATGTTTCATCTATGCTTTAAAAGTAAATAACACATTTCGTTTTATTTTATTTGGTAAAATTACTCTTAAGTTGCTCGTTTAATATCAACACAAAATCCGTCTTGTACCCATTGTTGTGTAAACCAAATTATGGTGTAATGACTGTAACAAAGCTGTAAAATACCACTGTCACGTAAAGAAATCCAAGTTGTAATGACTGTCCTGTACCACTAGGAGGCTGTAACGACAGTCAAAGCGTTGTCACGTGATACGTACGTGCGTGTTATAACGTAACACTACAGGATAAATGCTGTAACCGCTTCTGCACATCTCTCTGAGCACACACACAAACAAACACAGTTACCTTTAACTGCTCAAACGGAGCTCTAGCTACAGTCCAGTATGTGTAAGCCAAAATATATAAATGTAAGCAATTTAATAGAATAGTTTCCCTGGAAATGCACTATGACAACAGCAGGGACTTTTTCTGCGCTGAGGTGCATGCAGTGAATGTAAAAGTTAAAACCAGAAACAACTAACAATGAATTAAAGGGCACATTATAGATTCTTTAGGCTCATTAAAAAAGTTAGTGTACCGAAACCAGTCCTAATTTATTTCCACATTAAACACGCATTAAGATATTGTGTTCGGGACCATTCTTCAAGACGGATGCAGATGGTTCATGGTTCATGACTTGAGTCTTCTCTCCAGAACTGATTAAATGTTATGATGTTTAGACCAAGTCATGGAAGGTGGACGCTGGATTTGATTTTGCAGATGTGTAGCTAGTCCTGGTAAACTTTTTTCCCTCTATGTTATGTGGATGTTTGCCTGTACTCGACATACGTTGCTTGATTTATTTGACCAATTTCAGTGTTTCTGTGTGGTTCACATCCAAGTCTGTACACTCCAGACCCATCCATCACCCATACACACCAAAATGCTTTAAAGTTGTTGAAATTGAGACGGTTTCAAGGAGTTACATAGATGTGGCTTTTTAACAATCTGCTGAAACGAAAAGGGAGTTGGTTGTGAGTAAATAACACATCAGATTTGCTATAACAAATTTGATATAGCCTCCAGAAGCCTGTGTATGTGATTTTCATGTGTGAACACACAAATCAGAATAAGAATCAGAAAAATGTATTGATCCTGGAGGATATTGCTTATAAAATCTAACAAATAAAATATAAAGTCAAAATCTGTGGAAAAAAGGCGATATGAAATACACTGCTATATACACAACAGCTGTGTATGAATGCTATGAATAAGTAAAATTCACTTACGGTTAAGTGAATTTCTAACATCATTAATGGTGGTTTTGAAGTATGTTTTTGTATGTAATAGAGTGCAGTAGTACAAGTAATATTGACATAAGTAGTGATATTCACATAGTAAGTCTACTGCACATAATAAGACCCAATAAACACCCAAGACCCAATAAACACCCAATACCAATAAAACATTGCACAGTGTAGTAAACTATTGCACATCATAGCAAAATCACGCACATGGTCATACACATACAACAAAGCAGCAACAGGCTATTGCACAGAATGTGTGACAGGGTAGATTTTGATGGTGTTGGGAATGAAGGATTTTCTGTGGAGCACTTTATGCTGGTGAGTATATTGCAAAAGGCACTTCTTAGGTCAGCCTCCAGTTTCGAGGCTGTCCACCCACCCTGTTGTTCCAATAAATGTGGCTGCGTGGTCACATTTTGTGGATGTATGGTGAAGCATTAATGAGTAGAACTCCATTCATTAAATGTGGCCAAAAATGAAATCGAAGTGTATGGGGAAAAGGAGATGCCTGGAAACAAAGGAAAAGTGCAGGGCTTGGATGAGGGGATGAATAAATGGTGGGGACGTGGCCTGACGGTTCATGTGAAGCTTACTGTATAGAGATTTAAAGTTTGGTCTCCTGAAACTGCTTTCAATTGATTTGGGACGAGATAAGCGATAAAAAAAAAGGAAAAGATTTATCCTAACCGACCGACAAAAATAATGATTTATTACGCTCCTTAGCGTGAATGAGCCATTTTGTGACCGTTTTAGAAGAGCTAATGCATGAATGAACGAATGAATGAATGAATGCTACGCGTGATTAGACGACCACGCTGGAGCCTGCATGGAAAAAGAAGAGATGGTGGTTTAGTAACTATTCATTGACCTTGTTCGACAAATAATGTTTTTTACGTGCGCTGTGTGTATATACCATCATTTATACCGTTTTTTAAAATTGTGTGTTTCGGTGAGAATATCTTATTTGAACAAACTTCGGTGTGAAGCGTTATCATCTGAGGCTAGTTAGACGAATGTAGACGCGTATAGTAACCTCTATTTTAAGGGCGGCTATTTAAGTATTGTATGTGTTGTAAATATTGGTTTTAAAAAGAAATCGTGTAGGAACGGTAATCCGATTCGCGGCGCCATTCATTTGCATTTGGCCTCAGCGGTTTCCTTCGGGATTTGAAAATTGACCAATCAGAGCGCTGCTTTCGAGCTGGGGGCGGGGCTACACTGAGACCGAGCACAATTGGAGGGCAGCTGGTGTCGCGGTGGTAAGTTACAAAGTTTCTCAGATTTTAAAACCAATAATGTCGAATATTTCACGATATTTACTGTTAAACGCACTTTAAAAGCAACGTTTATTCCTTCGGTCGAAAATAGACGGGCTGAAGGTGTTTTCACCCGTGACTGTGTTTGTAAAACGCGTATATTCGCTACGTTGTTGCTTTAGCTAGGTAGCTAAACGGGGAGGACATGTTTGCAGACTGCATGCTATTGTAAACACACTACATGGCCAGAAGTATTGGGACGCCTGCCCATTACACAGGGACTTAAACGACATTGAAGCTGTTGTTTGCAGTTTATTTTGGAGTTTCTGTTGGAACGTGTGCTCATCTAACCATGTTTTATGGAGCTTGCTTTGTGTACTGCGGCACAGTCATGGTGAAATAGAAACGGTTCTTCCCCAAACTGTCCACAAAGTTGGAAGCATTTGGCGTTGTCCAAAATGTCTTGGTATGCTTAAGCAGTAAAGATCGACCTTCACTGGAAGAAAGTGCGGCCTAAATGAAATAATTAATAATTGTCCCAATACTTTTGGCCCATATAGTATATAGCCGGTGCTGCAAACAAGTGTTAAATGTGTAATAAACAAGTATCAAGTTATAGTTACTGTTGATCCACAAATCATTTACAAGATGTTTATGAGCCTATTCAAATGCCAAAAGAAGGTTTCTCAGTAATTTCATGTCCGAACTGAGGGTTGAATAAAACAATGAAATGCCTGCCCCCTTCTTTTCTTGGGCAGACTAGCTTTTTAAGTTGTCTTGCCTCCTGCATTGTGAAATAACATTTTACATTATATACACACCTTAATGGGAATGGAAAGTACTTTAAACCTACTTTCCTTTTTAGCTAGTAACTCATGGTCTCACTCTCGCTACCAGTTGTCTTGCTGCCTGCCTAAATCAGATTAATTAATTCCACACTTCAAAGAACTATGCCAGAGTACAGCAGCAGCGCACTTAACACCACTCCAGCCTATGCTTGGCATTGCACATAGTTGCGTTGGATTTGTGTGCTAGCTACTTCTAGGCCATCAAAACCCTTTTCATGAAGCTCCTGGTGCACAATCCTGGTTATGATTTTGTTTTCAGAGACAGCTTGGAGGTCTGCAGTGTTTAATGCAGCGGAGCTTTACACACTTGGCAGCTGCGTTTGCATAGTTTATCACTTTGTGACCAGGCTGTTTTTGCCACTAGTCGCCTTTATGTACCAGTTAGAAATGGGTGTAGTTGAAATCCTGGGACACAGTTAGAAAAGGTAATCTAATGTACACCCCCCTCAGGTTAATGAAAGATGGTGGTGAATGTGCATCTTACTCCAAAAGACGAACATGCTGCCCTTGAGCTGCTGGCCTGGCTCAATTGCACACTACAGACCAACTTCTTCACAGTGGAGCAAACATGCTCAGGTATGAAACATTATATAAAAATTGCAGGAATTGTTGTAGTGACTGGTATTGTGAATGCAGTTAGAAGACACTGCCTGTGTTATTAACAAAGGAAGTGCTGTAATTAATTACATTGAATAATAATTTGCTTGAATTCCTGTGAGAAAACTCGGGTGTCATGTCTGAGGGTAGTTAGTCTGGTGTAATATATTAGTAGGTTGCCTATTTGTAAATGTAAATCATTGCTGCTTAGACGTTTGGATTTTTGTGTGTGCTTGTCTTACTCACTGACCTCAGTTTGGTGTGTTTTTCTCCAGGTGCTGCCCACTGCCAGTTGATGGACTTGCTTGTCCCTGGCTGTATTGACTTAAAAGCAGTAAAGTTCAAAGCTGAAAATGAAGCA
>JBBPDB010150467.1:0-14363 GCA_037974465.1 Brachypetersius altus
GTACCTCAGCGGTGCCTAGCGGTCTTGGGAATCGAACCCGGACTTTCTGGTCGCAGGGCGAGTGCCCTAACCACTAGACTACCTGCTGCCCTCTATATCTGATCTGCACTCTATATTTGGAAAGCAATGCCACCGGTTATGCAGAGCACAAGCTATTACAAAGGACTTCATCAACAAGCCTAATAACGGACCTGCAGAGATATCATCGTTTCTGGCAGCTGGTTGTGTTCAGCTAATTTCAAATTTCAAATTCACTGCTGAACCGTAAAGGGACCACGACCCAAATAATATCTAACAGAAAATGAATGGGGTTGAGGGAGGCTGATTAATGGTGCACCAACAGGTGAGTCAAAGTCTGGAATTTTGCACCTACATCGAAGATCTATCTGGTAGGTGGAGCTCAAAAAGTGGGCACTGAGTGAAATACTAATATGACCACGCTTTAACAAATAAATGGAGATTGTACGTTTTAGAGATTGTGAGTCTTAAACTGTGCCTATTCTATTACCTCTCATCTGTGCTGAGCAGGATGACGTTTTCTTTACCAAAACCCAGAGCAGCTCCAGCTTTGGTGATCGAATAGTGACTCTAGAACAGGAAGAAAAAATGCAAAAGTGCAAACAATTGCCAAGGTTTACAGTGAGAAACATAGAGCATAACAACACGTGCCATACACATACACAGTAATTTGCTAGTGGCAAAGCAAGCCATGAGCTGACCAAGCAGGTTTACTTACATGTTCTGATGTAAAAAGAACAAGGCGTGGTGCAGCTGACATGCCTTTGGATTTAACTTCCGGGAAATACTTATACCGAGCAATCATGACACTGTACATGTTTGATATGGCGCCGCCTGTGCAGAAAAATGCAAAAAACCCCAAAAACATTCAATTTCAAGCCAGAGTAACTGAATGCTAGGTCAGAAAGCCCAGAAAATGGATCAGTTCTGAGATGCTTGAGCTTGGACTATATCAGATAATTTTTTGAGTTGAGCCAGAAAGAGCCTTCAGGGTTCTGTGTCACGTGCTGCTTTTCAGACACGTGAGTTTACCTGGTGAGAAAAGTCCATCTCCCTCTCCATTAGGCCAGCCGACCATCTCCCTCATTTTCTTCAGTGTCAGCTGCTCCATGAGCACAAACACAGGAGCGATCTCATAGGTGAACCTGAAGGAGAAAGAGAGGAAAGAGTGAGACAGAATACAGTATGGTGTCATTTTAAGGAAAACAATGTAAAGTGAATGTGACTGTTCAACAGTTTTATAGCTACTGGACATTTCTAAAACTTTATGACTTTATGCTGCTAGGGTTTAGAACCCTAATCTTTAGGATTTTGTACTGATACTGAGCTGTTGCTGCTGTGGTGGTTTTATTTAGCACTGTCGAACATTGTTACCCGTCGAGACTGATGTCACCAGAGAACTTGTGACGTTTGACAGACACTAGATGGCACTCTTGAAACAGATTCATGTGGTTTTTTTAAATTCGTCGTTAATACAGAAAAATACACCCATGTTCTCAACAAAAACATGCAGTTTTCCTTTTAAATACTTCAAAGTATACTTCTAAGTGCCCATAAGCAGTCATTCTAAGGTCATACTTTGATAAATACCATGGGCATGGTTGCCTATATGACAGTGTGCAGATCAGTTTACTTAATTTAAAGAAATACATAGTATTATCTGCGCACCATAAATTTTTTAAAAATGTAGTTGCAATTCAATAAAAATGTACTTTGATTCTACAGGCAACAAGATTTAAGCAACCACAATTAACGAATTGAAATATGTATACAGTCTGTGACATTTATTCAGTGTAATAAATAAAGAAAAACATATTACAGACAGCTAAACTCCTATCTGGACTTTTTTAAATAAAGTGTCTTTCTCCTGTTCTGCCAATTTTGAGTCATTAAAGCACTTTTTTAGTCATTCCTACTGCTCAATCTGAATTCAGTTAGAGTTAAAATCAGAAGATATTCTAAAAGTTGACAAACAGCATTAATAAATAATACAATGTTCATGTTCTAGAATCCAAAAACACCACAAATTCAAATTGTATGTCCTTGCTGCACATGAAAGCAGGACTCCCAACCCCCTAAATACCAATTTAACCCTTAAAAATAGTATCAAAAGAACTGATCTGCACTCTATATTTGGAAAGCAATGCCACCTGGTATGCAGAGCACAAACTATTATAAAGGACTTCATCAACAAGCCTAATAACGGACCTGCAGAGATATCATCGTTTCTGGCAGCTGATTGTGTTCAGCTAATTTCAAATCCTCATAAAAGCGATAAAAGCAGTCTCTCCGGTCATTCCCAGCCTCGGCTAGCATAACGTACTGTTCCATATGAGATCAATTCTGCTCCACTGGATTGCTCTGAATGACACTAATTACAACGGGGCTGTGATGGGCGAGATAAGCGCTCATTTCGGGGAGGGTTTAATGAAGGGAGCCGATGGAGTGATGAATATCTGTCAGTCGAAATGGAGGAGTTGAATCTGACAGGAAACAGGTAGGGCACGGCTGCTCCGAGGAGATAAGGCCATGTTTCAGCTCAAATCCATCTAATTCACACAAAGAGAAACGGGCAGTATGTGTAAATGTGTCTGTGGGAGAATCTGTATGTGTGTAACACAACAAAACAGAACAAAGAGCGGCCTCACACCACGGCAGACTCATTGTTAATTCCCAGCTCTGACAGTTCAAACGCATACGACACAATAATGAAAGAATCTCCTTAATAAAATCCAGCCAAGTCATAAATCCTGCCTCACAGCAGTGTCCAGGAGATCAGAACATAAAGAATATTTTGCCTTCACTCACCACATCTGCAGGATAATCAATGTTCATTTAACTCCTTGAACCTTTGGATTATTCGTCAGAATTTTTTTTGGCAGTAAAATCTTTGAGAGTCTATAAAAAGTCCTTTTTTTTTCGGAGAGATGGCCTTTGTGGAGCTTAGAGAGGTTTCATAACTGTTACCAAAGATATGGAAGCTGTTTACCTTATTTGAGCAAACGTGTGTGGATTCCAAATTATTGATGTCAAGCATATCAGCATGTCATATAAGTGTATAAAATCAAGCAGTAGCGATGCAATCTCAGCAAACATAGGATGCATTGGTGAATACCATGAGATCTACCAGAATGCATATCAGCAACAGTAAAGTTTGATAAAAACAAGACCGTGGTCTGGATGTTTCTTCAGAGTTTACTTGAAGAAGCCTCTTTCTTCCAGGGGAATTACAGTGGAAGACCTTGTCCTGTTCCAGTATGACTGTGTCTGTGTGCTTTAAATGAGAGATGGTTTGGAGAGGAGGAACGCATGTGGACTGCACAGTATTCTGACCTCAACTCAAAGGAAATCTTCTCATCCAGCATTAGTGCCTGACCTCACAAATATATCATATAGCCATAAGCTGTGTTGCTACTAATTTCTATAGTACTGGGCTGAAAATCCATTTAGCAATATTGTATTGTTTATTTCAACACAGTATTCTGATGTTTGCAAGTAAGTAATATCTGCAAGCTTCAGATTTAACCTGTATTTAACCTCGAATGGCCAAAAATGTTCATCTCCACTAGCATTAGCTGGACACTGAACTGCTTACTAGAATCTCTTGAGGGCACAGAAAAGAATTTTTTCACAGAAAGGCCAAACTGAAGGCCCAGCTCAGTCATGCAGTCATTGACAAATTCACATACAG
The DNA here is from genome assembly GCA_037974465.1 of Brachypetersius altus. Lineage (NCBI taxonomy): Eukaryota > Metazoa > Chordata > Actinopteri > Characiformes > Alestidae > Brachypetersius > Brachypetersius altus. Next base: position 3,710 of record JBBPDB010150467.1, read on the forward strand.
TTTGTCCTGCAAAATGTTGTATTAATGTTGTGTTTGTGTGTGGTTTTTGTACATTAGCTACCTGTCCATATGTGTCAGTGCTAATTATTTCACAGCGAGTGATGAAAACACAATCACAGCTTTCACCCCATTCACACACTAACAGAATGGAAAGACAAAGGAAGATTCCTCTTGCCTCTTACAAAGGCTTGTGTGTGTGTGTGTGTGTGTGTGTGTGTGTGTGTGTGTACGTCAGTGTGTATAAAGGCGGTGGCTTTGAATGAATGACTTGCTCTCAGCAGGGAACAAATGATGCTCAAACACTGAAGGGAAAAATCAGACACGACGGGCAGCAGCATCATTCCGAAAGATCCAGCACAGACCTGCAGGGGGCCGACTGAGGCAGATTTACCCCCGTCGACAAGAAAGAGCAGTGTGCACACGCACACACACACAAACACACGCGCACACACACACACGCCTGGAGAAGGATGAAAGCTCCTCTGTTTTTCATAGCCACGACTTTGCTACGTTTTAAAAGCCACATTTCATGTTTTTATATAATAAAATAAACAAGTTAAATTGACCACAAAAATGATCATTTTTACTTGTCAAACCACACGGGACCATATATGGAATCTAAGCTAATTTGGAATATATAACGGCCCTTGTTTAAAGGGATAAAGATGCTCATGTTAAAAAGCATTATGATACAAAAAAACCACGTAACTGTAACATGTGAACTTCATGCAAGAAAACAAAATGCAAGAATTTAAGGCAATTCAATTTACTTTTTTTAGGGCAGGCCTGCTGCCTTCGTTTTTTTCTATAACCCCCTGGATGGGTAAAAACAATCCACTGGCTTTCTTTTGTCTCTTACGCATCTCTTCATTTTCCTCTCAGCTTAGTTTGTCTTAGCTCAGAAAATGCAACTTTCTTAGGAAATGAGATGGCAAGGCAGTTGCTGCTGAACCACGTTATTGACTTTGAAATGCCAGCAGTGGCTGCAGAGCATCTTCATTTATTTTCGCTTTAAATGAAAAGGTCACAGTGACCTAAAAACACACAACTGTGCCAAGTGCAACAGAGTCTTACATTTTGCCCCAGACGTGCACAGAAAAGATAATGTTCAGAACACTGAACACATAATGTTCAGCCAAGACATGTTAGGTGTCCTGACAAAAATACAGACATATGTGTGTGTCTGTGTGTGGCACAGGCAGGGATTAGTTTAAACGTTAAGAGTGCATTAAGCGTGGTAATTCTTCAGTGCCACCAGACATTGTTCCCATAATGGTGCTTTAACAAGCAGTTCCTCGTCATAAGTGACTTCTATTATAAAGCCCGGCATTTATATTAAGAAGGGCGGCAGTAATGAAGTGCTCTATCCTGTGGGACCAGAAGGGCCACCCGGTTCGTCACACACACGCAGACACACGCACAGACACACAGGGGGAAGTTTCCACGGCCGGGGGGTTTTGTGCTGGCCTCAGCTGGCAGCCGAATCCTACCAGCCCTCAGTCAAGCTCAATCAATGAGCCGTTAACTAGATCTACACAAGAGTCTATTCTGAGCCGAAATGATTTATGGGCCTGGGAATTTTGAGTCAGACACTGAAAAAAATGAATTGGCATAACCCAAATGTGTATTCCACACACATACATTTAAATGCAATGATTATCGCAGCTATTATAAGAACATAAAGGACTGCCCAACATTTTAAGTCATTTTAAACAGGGTGACAACTTTATGCTTCTAGGAAGGAAAATCGTCTGCCAGGGTGTTAAATCACTTTATAGCAATGTTATAATATTCTAATAATAATGAGAAATATTAGATGTATTACTACATTTAAAACATGTATTTGCACACAAAAGTATAAAATATATTTTATTTTTACTTCCAACTTTGTAGCTATTGCTTACAACTACTGTCTTTTAATTCACTTTTAATCTTAGTGTGAATCTTTCAGTGTGAAAATTGTAAATCTCAAATTACATATATATATGCAAAATATTACTTATAGCTCTCCTAAAACTATATAAAATATTACATACATAAAATATTTTTATTTTTACATGTTTTTAGCAATAAATACTTTATGCAATTAGAATATATAAACTCTGTTCCAAGGCTAAATACATCATTTTTCCAGTGAGTACATTTTTAAATTTTGTTCTACTGCTTTATATATCTATTTCAGTTTGTTTTAAACCAGTTAAAATCAAGTACAATATTTTGGATTTAATTAATTTTTGAATTTTAAAAAATGTATACACTTAGTTTCATATGCATATGATGTGTGAGTTTTTGAAGAAAAGCAAGACACTAACTGATAGCTACTGTAAAATACAGAATAAAATGAACATGGCTTTAATGTTTTCTATTGCCAGTCCTTGTTATTTGCAACCATGCTCCTGTTTAGTCGCACTGAAACACATGAGAGGCTCTGTGGTGTGAAAAGACTGTTTGTATTACCATTCATTGTTGTTATGAAATGTGTGGCACCCTGTGCTGATCAATATGCAATTTAATCTGCCTGTGGGCCACGATCACTGCCTGTGTTTCAGGACACCCAGAGACATCACTCGATACAGCAACAAAACCAGCACCTCCAGCCACACAGCAAAAACACACACTTCACATAACTGCCCAGCATCGGAATCTACTTGTGGGTACACAACCACACACAGATTTTTTTCCTGTTCACGTAGGGAATTGGAGAAGCATAAAAATGAAAGGAAAGGAAAGAAAATGAATGCAAAGGAAAGAAATGGAAAGTAAAGAAAGGAAACAGAAAGGAAGGAAAACAAAGGAAAGGAAAGGAATGAAACCAAAAGGAAAGGAAAGGAAAGGAAAGGAATGGAAAGGAATAGAAATGAAACAGAAAGGAAGGAAAATAAAGGAAAGGAAAGGAATGAAACCAAAAGGAAAGGAAAGGAAAGGAAAGGAATGGAAAGGAAAGAAATGAAACAGAAAGGAAAGGAAAGGAAAGGAAAGGAAAGGAAAGGAAAGGAAAGGAAAAGAAAGGAAAGGAAAGGAAAGGAATGGAAAGGAAAGAAATGAAACAGAAAGGAAGGAAAATAAAGGAAAGGAAAGGAATGAAACTGAAAGGAAAGGAAAGGAAAGGAAAGGAAAGGAATGAAACTGAAAGGAAAGGAAAGGAAAGGAAAGGAAAGGAAAGGAAAGGAAAGGATGGATTGATTGATAAAACTGATTGACTCACATGTTGGTGTTAGCTGTAGAGGTCAGCCATTCTCCTGCCAGACCGATTATGTCCAGACCGGTGGAGAGCTGGTTAAAAAATCTGGGGTGTCCTGAGAGAAGAACAGAAAGAAAATGCTGAAGTAATGAAATTACAAATGTTCCTTTGTCAAAGTTACATAAGTCAGTAATTTAAAATTTATTATAGAGCTACTTTAGTTTGGTTACACATTCTTTACATTTTGTAAACCCTATAAATACAAAACTAGGTTAACCCCACAATTAGGACATTACCATTATTCTTAAGTGGTTTCTCTTCTGATAATTTCTCTTTAGGCTAATACAGTTTTTAAGTATAAATACATTATGAAGCAGTGAAGCTAAGGTAAAAAAACAGGAGCGCAGTGAGGTAAGAAACACACCTAATATTAAACTCTAAACTGCTGCTACATCCAGGACCATGGATGGCTCCACTCTGCACTGTTTTCTAATCAATTCTAATGTAATTTTCACTTTAATGCTTTAGTAATTTTACATTTCCCTTGAGAACAGACGTGTTCGCCTGGGGTTTATTCCCGTCAGCCTCAGTTTTATTCTGTTTTAACTGTTGTATTCGAAAGGCCTCTTAATGCCCCCCTTTCCTATAATAGTGCTGTTCTGGCCCATTTCTGCGGACTATAAAGAGTAGTGTAATAGTACTAATGAAGTTTTATTTCCCTCAGAGATAAGATAAGGAGGGTAATACCATGACATTTCTACACTTTTTAATACAAGCAGTTAAGAAAAGTCTTTTAAATTGACACATCAAATGCTACATTGGGTAAGAGATTAATTAGAAAAAAACCTGCTTCTCCTCCACATAATATGCAATCTGTGTTGGTAGAACAACAATTAATGGAAGCCCAGGATTTTTTAGGTGTAGTGGGAACACTTCGTGCCTAAGAAACAGATTCAAATCAAGAAATTGTTAAGGTCAGTTCTGAGGAATGGAATTAGGGATGTACAGGGCATATCTGTGAAGGGTTTAAAGGGCCGAAAGGGCTAATATTGAACTTGGAATGTTTTTGTAAATTCTGCTTTTGTAATGGTCTGCCTCTGGCACCACGTCCCCGGCTCCCCGGTTACTGGATTGCTAAGCCTGTTTCTTGGTTGCCCCATGTTTTTTAAGCCCTGCATTGTCCATACACCATTGTGTTTGGTGTGCTGCTTTGAGTGAGTCCTGTCTCCCCCCCATTTTTTAGCCATCATTATTTTGGATCATTATGCCTTGCTCATTTTACCTTTACCTTCACTTTACCAACAACCTAGGCTATCAAAAGCACTGAACTGTATTCATTTTTATGAGTCAGAGTTGCGTGTTTGACATCTCATCTTCCCTTGTTCTATTTCCCATCATTTTCATGACATTAAAGACATTAATATACAACTGCAAGTGCATCAATTTACTCTTATTAACAAAACTAAACAAAACTACCAGGTTAAGCAACCTGGTAGTTTCTTTTGCATTTCTTTTTTGCAAACGAAAATGCTTCTGCCTCCTGTAAGCCTTTTTTCAGGTTTGACTGAACAAATGCTGTTATTAGTTGCGTTAATCATTAAAATATAAAGGTATTTAGACACAAAGTTCAAAGGAATAATTGACTACCAGGGTAAGCTTAATGGTAGACTATCAGCCAAGACATATTTGGAGTCCATATTTCACTTCTTACATTAGTGCTGGGTTACTAACAAACACTAGAAATCAGTAGTTTTTAAACACATCCCCAAAACATTTTTAAATTAATTTAAACCACATCTGGTTCTTCATTAATGTGACAAAAAATGGTCAGTATGGTTTAGGATATTGCATGACTTACTGTCAGCTACAAAAAACTGTACTAGGTGCAGGCATTTTAGACAATACCCGTTAATGTATTTACACAAGATATACTGGACTAAATTCAGATGCTTGTTAACACTGCTAGCCTCATGGTGCAAAACTAATAAAGCCACATTTGGACACCATGTCTCAGCTGTTTAATATCTATTAGACTATGTGGGAATTATTTGATACTACAATTTTCTTTAAAAGTGTAGACGCCAGTGTTTGCACTGCTAGGAGGCAGCTGTATTAATACAAGGTTCACAGAATGTGATCTTAATCTACCTGTTCGAACTCCATACTTCAGCGTGTCCCTGCAGTCTACCAAAATCTGCTCCAAGGACTCAGGCTGGTCAGAAAGCTCCAGATTAAAGCCCTCCATGCCCTCCAGCAGCTGGTGGGGGTGGTGGAAGTCCAGCACTTTGGTGGATCTGTCAAAGGTCTTACGGACATAGTTGGTGAGGATGTCCACCACCTCCAGGAGGAACTGCATGGTTGGTTCTTCACCATTTTTGGCTGGAAGTAAATCTAAGGAGGACAAAAACAATGATGTCTTTGGTTAAGTACTGTGAGGAAAAACATGACAGATATCAATAAAATGGACAAACACCCGAACACTGAATGCAAACTTCTGTAAACAGAAATAAACAGAATCAGAATCAATCCCAGATTCAAACTGTTCCCAAAATTCATCTTTTTTTTTTCACATCAATAAATTACATCAGTATTTTTGTCTTTCAGTTTATTTACTTTAGGTAACTGTGTTAGTTAATGTTTGTGTTAGGTAAGTATATCTTATTCATGTGGAAATTATATGTCCATTTATATTTAGGACATTCGGCACAGCACTTTGTTCAGTGTATTTTGCTGTTGCAATTTCAGTACCATGGACAGTTCCAGACATTTGCTCAGTTTTGAGCACTAAACAGGGCAAGGAAACAAGTTGAAAGAGAAATCTCGTCTTACCTCGAGCAAACAAGTTCGAGAAGTCAGTCTCAGTGCGTCTGAAGTGTTGGTCTCTCTCACTAAGCTCGCTCACCAGCTGCTGCTTTTGGCTGAAAGCGCCCACCATGCGCCCTTTCTCATCCAAACTGTTGTTCTTCTGTAGGAAGCCTGTGTTGATACATGGGGCAGAGGAGGAGGATGAAGAAAATGGACGGTTGTCGTTAGAAAGCATCTCTGTCAAGTCTTAATTTAGGATTTTCCGGCAAAAAAAGACAAAACAATAAATCCCAGCTGACTTCTTTGTAAACTAAGTTGTATGACACATGCTTTCCTCTGAGGGACTAACAGTGGGCTGGGCTGATATATATAGCCTGGGTGAGTGCTAATTTAGGGTGTGTTTCAGGACAATGCTATTTACAGACATGTTTCGCCTGAGGGGTGCGCAGTGACATTAGTAGATATTGAGTCTGCCAAAGGAAGCACGAAATGAGAAGTAAATACCCCTTATATATGATGCACCTCATTACAGCCCTGTATAAGTACATTGTACCATTTGTACCCATGTGTACTATGATGCCCAAAATATAGATGCCCCACATCACGCTACACAACACTTGTTTGTCTAATACATCACCCAGACACTTGTTTGGACTGAGATCAACATCAGGAAACTATTATGTTCCTAAAACCATTCCTGAAACATTGCTGCATTGTGGCAGGGCACTTATGTTGCTGGAAGAGGCCACTGCCATTAGGGAACAGTGTAGCCATGACTTGGTCTAAAACAATGTTTAGGTAGTTGGTACGTTTCAAAGTAACATACACATGAATGACAGGGTTTCCCAGGAGATCACTGTCCACAGCACTTCCCATAGTGCATCTTGGTGCATCTCTTTCCTTGGTAAGTGACGCTCACACACACACCCAGGTCTGATGCTCCCACTGTAGGCACTTTCAGCAGTGGACAGGGGTCAGTATGGGTGCTCTTACCGGTCTGTGACTACACAACCCCATACACAGCAAGCATCACTATGCATTCTGACACCTTTCTATTTATAGCTAGGATTCATTTTTCAGCACTTTGTGCTAAAGTTGCTCTTCTTGTCCTCATGTGCATCACTGAGGTTTGGTCAACCATGAGACTGTCCCCAGTTCACTGGTTGTTCCTTTTTGCACCACTTTTGATAATTACTAACCACTGCATACCAGGAAATCCCACAAAACCTGCTGTTTTGGATGCTCTGAGCTAGTCATGTAGCCAACACAGTTTGGCACTGATAAAGTCACTCACTTTTTCCTGATTGCACACATCAACTTCAAGAACTGACTGTTCATTTGCTGCGTATTATATGCCATAAATAATATATGCCATATCTATACCATAAAGAATAAGATGGTCAAAAAGGCAAACCCTCATGGTGGGTTGCACCAAAAGTATTAGGCTTCTTAATCCTGCTTAATCAAGATTTACTGCTAATCCAGTTGCACCTAACTGAAAAAAGTAATCAGGGTTCTGTGGCTCCTTGACACAATGAAACACAAATGTAAACTTTGATCAGGGGTTAAATTTAAACTATGTCTGCCTATATATCAACATATATTCTTCAAAGGAAAAAAATGTATGACATAAAAGTGTACACACATTTGAAGTCTTAGGATTTTCCACAAGGGGGCGCCATCAGAACTGCTTTGAGCAGCATTGAAAGAGGGAACGCCTCCCAGCAGCAAAGCAGTGGGGTCTGTTTTTCCAGTGTTTGTTAGTGAAGAAAAAAACACAGGAGGCTGAAAACATGCACGAGGTATGGAAACACATTTGATAATGTTGTCTAGAGTATCTGGAGTATCCGGCTCTGGAGATTGCTATCATTGATAGTCTTCTCCAACTTTCAGATAAATGTTCAAGTTTGGAAGAATTGCTGGAAAATAGGCAGTGTCCGGTTCTTTGACATGGAGCCATGATCTAATATGACAGACTGGCAAGTATTTTGCCCCAGCAAATCCATCATGGCAGCTGTCAGAATATGGGAGCTAGTGGTCTCAATCACAAACACAGGTTTGTTAACCCAGGTTTGACTCAAAATTAAATAAACCCTAGACTATAAAGCTAAATTTCAACTTTGCTGCTGCAGTTCTCCCTAAATCCTTCATAATTTCTTCACTAAAATTTCTACACTAAAACTAATTGACATTTTAATACCTCATGTTGTCTACGGTATAGTAGGGAAGTCTTACATGCACACAAATACAAATACATACTTAATTGTACGGCAAATATGTACAGTATTTAGGCCTATGTTTTTTTGCAAAAGTTCAGTGTCTGACACTGTATTATTGACTCTTTTCCCCTCAGACATCGTAATTTTTATCACATAATGTAAGTAATGTAACAAATGTGAGCTAAGATGTTTAACAAATAGAGAGATTCATTGTCTGTGTTGAAAATATTTTTTTGTATCTTTGACCATGAAGCAAGTACTGAGTATATATCCAAGGTCTGTGTTTTCTATTATCTTGTGTGAAACCACCCATATATACCCCACTAAACTCCCCAAAAACCCCTTCCAGTCACACTCCCATCCCATCATGCATCAGTGACTCTGCCTAATCTAAATGGGTCCGTATCATTAGCCACAGGCAGAAAGAGTTGATAGACTGATGGAGTGATGCTTTGTGACACTGGTCCATCAGAGATATTATAATGCACATAATTGGATGGACAGTGGAAAGAGCAGAGCCCTTTACTGCAAGGTAAATTCTTCACTTTGTTGGATTACCAACACATGAAATTTACATCTACAGTTTTTCATCTGGGCCAAGCTGTATTTATAAATAAACAGTGCAGTGACGCAGCAGTGGAAATATTGCTGTCCACTTGCACTGAAAGATTTGGAAGCCCCTGGTCAAATTATGTTTCATAGTGAAAATTAAGGCACAGTCTAGTCTCAACACATATAATGAATCTCGCTATTTGTTGAACATCTTAGCTCACATTTGTTACATTACTTACATTATGTGATAAAAATGACAATGTCTGAGGGAAAAAGAATCAATAATACAGTAAGCTGTACCATTAAGAATAAAAGACATAACATTTCCCAAACAAATATTATACTCTGTAATGGATTTATCCATATTAATTTAAAGGTGAAGGCATTTTCAGTAAATATGATCACAGGTCTGAGTGTGTGCCCTGTTTGTTTTTTTCAGAACAGGGATCTATCAAAGCCAAGGTCTTCACAAAACATGTTTGTGGAACTGGATCAGGGCACTAACAAACAAGATTAATGAGTACAATTCAAGACCGTTGTTAACCTCCCCAGGAGTGATCAGCCTACAAAAATCAGCAGAGTCTGTGAGTTCACAGAAATGCAGGGTAACTTCTAAGCAACTGAAGGCTTCTCTCATTAACTAATGTTACTGTTCATGAGTCCACCATCAATAGAATACTGAACAACAACTGTGTGCATGGCAGGATCACAAAGAGAATGCCACTGGTCTCAAAACAGGACATTGGTGCTTTTACACAGTGGAAAATGTGTCATGGATGAATGAGATGAAAATAGAACTTTTCAGTCTGTTTAAAAGTTTACATCTCAAGAAAGGAAAACTCTGTATTTAAGAATCTTAACCTTATCCATGTGTGAAATGTGATGTTGGTCGTTTCCTTGGTTTGGGACTGTTTTGCTGAGCCAGGACTGTATGCTACCACTGATGGAACAAAGACTCCTGAAATGAAGATATCAGGACATCTGCACTAAAACTCAAAAGAAAGTGGGTCAAACAGAAAGAAAGAGAAGGACGAAGTCATTCTGCCAAAGCATGGTTACAGAAAAATATAGGTTAATGCTTTGGAATGTTGTGGAAGGAACTGAGAAACCCCTCAACATCCACGACATAAGAAAGACCTATCTTTCTCTATATATCTATTTATATCTATTATATTATTAATATTTCATAGCAATAAAGTTTGAATAAAGTAGATATGTTATTTTTCCTGTCATTGAGTACATTTGGCAAAAATCTCAGCAGGCATGTGTTTTCCTGCATGCTTCTGTGCTCCCACAGGTCTTTGTTCTTTTTCTAAATATTTCTCATTGGTTAAAAATTTGAAATACCCACAGAAGACCAATTGATTTATGACACAAAAAAAAATAAAATGACACGTTTCCACTAATCAGTAACACTAAGTACATTAAACATAACCATCAGTGATATGAAACAATCACATCATTCTGCTCCTTCTTTGTCATAATATATAAATACTACATATAAAATTACTCAGACATGTGTGTGCATGGTGTTTTTTGTAAATAAATGATTTTGACATTTGATGTCCAGTTGACCAAATGCATTTTTTGACTGAATTGACTGAATACATTGTTATAGGGACGTGAAGGTGGCTGGGGGTTGGGGGGGTGGCTAGATGGATTTCTTTGCCTGAGGCCCCGAGAGACTAGGATCACCACTGATCCCAGTGGACAGTGATTATCATCTGTATTATCGCACAAAACAGAAGCCAAACGGAGAGTCTGTCCCATTGGGACAGAATGAACATCAGTGAGTTTATTACAGCTAACAAGCTCAAAGGATTCACAAAGAGGTTCTTTTAATATGTCTTCACATATCTAGTATAATTGTTCTTATTTCACACTGCATATATATATA
>JBBPDB010150478.1:0-14363 GCA_037974465.1 Brachypetersius altus
GAGAGATAGAGAGAGAGAGAGAGAGAGAGAGAGAGAGAGAGAGAGAGAGAGAGAGAGAGAGAGAGAGAGAGAGAGAGGCCTAGTGCTTAGGTAGTTAACCCTGAGTTCAGAAGGCTGTGGGTATGAATCCCAGGACAGCTAGTGGCACCACTGAGGTTCATTTTACAATACATGTATGTGTGTGGTTTGTAATTCAATTCTGACTGAGGAGTTTGATGGGCTGCGGCAAGAAACTGTTATCGGTCTTGGCAATGAAGGCACAGAAGCTGTGAAAAAGATTTCTGTAACAGTATAAAACTAGACATGGCATGATATTACTGTATGTACGATTCCAGTACCGATATTGTAAATTTGGATATGATACGATACAAATCCGATACGTGCAGAGATGATTTTTAAACAGAAAACAAAAAACAATGCTTTCAAAAAATGTCCAGATACGTTGTGTATAGCTTCACACAAATACAAAAATCATAACCGGGATATAATAAGGGAGAAACCTTGCAAAGAGAACATAGTATAGTAAAAACAGCTTAACAAATTTAGAGGTGTAATTTTTTCATTTTTTAGTGCAATTTTAATCCGATTTTCACACATTTAGAGCTAAATGTGTTTTTTTAAAAAAAAAAAACTAAATATGGCGCTCGATCTAAATGCTGCACTTCTACAAATGGCGACTCTTAATGTGGGATTTTAATGTAGCACTTTTACAAATGGAGAGAAATGCCAATTGGTCACACCCTGTGATTACAAATGGCTGTTACTTAGCAGGGGACGGGACTGCGTGCTGTGATATGCCGTCACTAACATGGAGGATTTGCCTTAAATCTAAAATGTTAAATATGAAAAATATATCTTGCACTCTAAATGTGAAATTTTAGTTAGATAGGGCTCAGTGAGACCTTTCCACAAACCCTTGTTCGCTATAATAGCTCTGGGAGAATAGTTATACCATTCATCTCAGACAAAAGTAATTGGACACCCAGGTGAGGTGAACGATATAACTTCGGATCTCCCGGGACTATGACAAATCTTTGGTCTTTGGAAAGGCCTCATCAATCCCTATCTAACTGTGAAGCATCACGGAGATTGATGGTTGCCCTGCCTAGAAAAGCCACAAGCACATTCCGTTGTTGGCAAGTGTCACACACAACAGAAACTTATCACATGATTCATCTTCTCATGTTATGCACACCGCAAATCACGTTATCGCAGATACAAAATATCGGATCGGCGCATCTCTAATACAAACAGCATAGAAGACCACAGCGTTTGTTTTTAACATACTCAATGGTGAGGCCTGCACAGGCAAATACCTTGTCTTTATGAGGATCAGCTGTTGGCATACTTGGACATTCACAGGTTTATGAGGACAACAGATGCTTAAAAGAACTCAAAACACTTCCAGTTCCATCACTACTACAAGCCAGTGTTGGAAAATCCCTTATTGTGACAATTTCTGCTTAAATAGACACATTTTAATAGCTAAATTTGACTATAAAACAAGTCAGATCTGTTCCTCTGGCTTAGGAGTGTCTCAGCACCGCGGCACAAAGTGAGTCCTGGACAATCTGGCTACTGTGTCCATGGGGAGCGGAGCTTGGAGTGTTGCCATGGTGACCCCCAGTGGGCGTTTCTCTGGGACAACTTGACCTTGGCCGACCCCACCCCATCATCCCCCGATTTCCTGTTCTGACCCCTGTGGACCAGCACTGACGAGCCTTTCTGGTCAGACCCTTGGAGATCTGGCCAAACTCTGAGAGAGTCCAAGACGACTGCGGAGATAGAACAGAGAGTGACTGGAGAACAGGATTAGAGAAAAGAAGCCGCCTTCAGTTCACTCTGTACTTCTGCAAACAGCACTGAGAGGAAATTACACAAATAGTGTCATTCAGTGAGCTGTGTGTGAAATGGCTCATTGTAGAGATTTCTTTATAGTGGTGCTGAATGGAACCAGATGTCTCCAACATAAATACGGCAGTTTTATTCTCCACTGACCCCACGTGAAGCTCCACGTGTCTGAGTGTTGAGGGTGAAATAATAATTCTGAACGAAATCAGTTTTCTTTTGGGACTATTTGGCCTCATGACATCCAGTGTGTATCCCTCCACCATGAACATGTTTAGCTTTGTTACCAAAGGCTTCTCAAAACTCTGGATGTTCCAGATGTCAGTTTTTAGAGGTAGACGAATGAAGGTCCAGAAGCTGTGAAAAAGATAGTCTATCTGTAACAGTATAAAAACCAGACATGGCATGATAAAACCACCACTGTGATAAATATGCTGGTGTTGTATAGGGCATATTCTGAAAAAAAAGATAATAGAAGTCCAGAAAGAGTAGGCAGGGCTAAGCAAAAGATGTATGTAACTTTGAATGTAGATACTAATTTATGTGCATTAGTATGTAAATGAGTATGTAAATGTATGTAAATTACAAAGAAATATTTATAATGGACTGTAGCTTAGCTCCCATAGTAAAACTGCATGGAATGGGGCTATAAACAAACAAAAACAGTTGTTCATGGTATGGGCTCTTTAACAGGGAAGAAGTCATTTTGAACTGTGGGGATTGTTTGGAGGCCCCAATAAATCCGCTCCCTCATTATAAGTACTTGGCTGGACTTCTTCACCACAACTCAACACAGTCAATAAGAGTTGCTGGCAGCGGTAACGCCCCCCTACGGACTGGGCCTGGTGGCATCGCCATGGAAACAGCCAGCCACACTACAGTAAGGGGAGAGCGAGATGTTCCGCTGGTGTTTTGTACTGGAGAGCAGAAAGACTTGGCACAGATAAGAATCTCTCCCTTTGTCGTTACCCATTTACTTCTTTCTTTCTCTCCTCCCTCATTTTTCTCATTGTGCCTCTGTGGCATTTTCCCTCCCAGAGGAATTCCAGTACTTCCTGTCTCACGGAGGCACTGTGTTGTTTTTTTTTTTTTCCCCCTGAAAAGGCGCGAACGGGATCTGGCTTAGCACTCAGAACCAAGAAGGCAAAAAGTAGAACAATCTGATTCTAGAACAGTCTCAGGTTTTAAAATCTTTTGTATAGATCTTTTATAGACAACAAAAAACAGACCTCCTCCGGCTCCACCCACAGGTGTGTTCCTCCCTACCTAATGTCGTTAGTTGGGACAAGCTTTCAAGAAGGCTGCCCCCCTCCCACCAAAAAAAAAGACAGCAGCAGCTTATTTCATCTTCATAAAGCTCTAACTGTATGCAATATTATTGATATGTTTAGCATGTTTACGATGTGCAGTAGCACTGCCTGTATTTTAAACAGTCTGTAAGTTACTGCACCATCATTTTTGATCATTTGTTGTTTCAGTAAGTAGATGACTTCAGAGGTAACGTTTCAAATATTTAAATCCATTTGACTTATACAATACGTGTTTTATAGCATATATTGCTACAGCATGTACTGCTCATGTAGCATATACTGTTCATATAGCATAATATTTATACAGCATAATATTTTAGAGCATGTAGTGTTTATGCTGTATAAACACTATGATATATTAATGCTATATGCTGTATAGAGAATTAATACAGCATAATGTTTGATGCATGTTTAACCAGCAAATCATGCTTATACAGGTTTCAGTTTTTACACAGCATATTTGTACAGAATAGAGTTTATATAGTAGTGTTTATGCAGAAGATTTAAATAGCACATATTGGTTACACGACCGCATTTGTAATACAGAGAGTGTTTTTGGAAATTTATATTTATGTTGATGTCTCTGTGTGACTGCAGTCGTACCATAAGAACTTTCCTGCGGTGTCAGTAAAGTCGTCAGGATTTCGATCACACACACTTTGTGTTACTCACACTGAGCTTTATTTTTTGTGTGAAAGCTCTCACTTTAAGGTAGCATGATGGGTCTGATAGTGTAATGTCTAGCCAAAGTTCCTTGGTCTGGATGGGATTTTTACCAGCTTGTGCAGCAACCTAGCAACATTTGAAAAAGGGGTATGTACAAGTGAATAACAAGCAACACGGTTATTAAGGTTCACTAGTAGGGATGTGTATGGACATATGGTACTAAATACCAGCTCCTTACTGGTCAATACCAGATTATGGATAATCTTCTGGATATTTGTTGCTGATGTTGGTGTTTATCTGTGCAACTAAACCAAGACCCTGAGGGGAACGTGGAAAATGGAGGTGTTGGCGTTGCTCTTTAACTGAAGAGGAGCATCTGATATGTAAAACAAGCAGCTCTATTGAGTTTACAAAGGCGAGACCATAATGTGACACATACACTATTGTCTGAAGCAACAGGTGTCAGTTTCAGTACTAAAGGAGAAGGTCCAGAATTAATGAGCATGTTAGCAGGCATAGCTGAGTGAGATTTAAACACAAAGAGAAAAGAGGTTAAGAGAGTGAGTGAGAGAGAGAGGTGTGTGTACAGTTTAAAATGAGAATGGCTGAATTCCCTTTGGCCACGGAGCTCGAAGTTCTCAGTGACAGAGTGATAAATGAGGTTAGGGGGTCACAATAACCTTGACACACACACCCCCTTCTGGCTGTGTGCCATGGTCTTCAAAACTCACTTACATTCTCACAGATACACACACACACACACATACTCTAAAATCTAAACTCAGCTAATCCTGCCCACCTCAAACCAAACCAAGCCAATCAGAACCCATCCAAGAACCAAATTCAGCTCGGCACATCCCACACTAAACTACATCCAGCAAATCACAGCCAATTTCTAACTTAAATTTAGAACGGTTACAAATTGGACAATCAAACACAATTTGAGGTGAGGTGGTGATACATTCGGCACATTGCAAAGTGGTGATGTATGAGATTCAAATGGGTGGAATGTGGAATTCGGTAAATTGGAGTTTATGCCAAACTATTGCTTTAACGGCACTCTGAGACTCTTTTGGGCCAGAGTGAAGAATCACATCAAGGGAGAAAGTCCCTCAGTGCCAAGCTTGCTGAAGTGTGTGTGTGTGTGTGTGTGTTTTATGGAGGTGCAAACATTAATTCATGCTGTTGGAATTCTGCTGGAAATCCTCCAGACCCCAGTCATCCTCCTAAAACCCAGTTTCTGAGAACTTTTCCCAAAAACTCTGTCAAAAGTGCTCATACAGCAGAATGAGAGATAAGCAAACGCACAACGTCTCGCTCTCTCTCTCTCTCACACACACACACACACAAGCTTTCAGCCTTAACATTTGACAGCCTCATCCATTATGGAAACTCGTGTCCTCTTTCAGCTGTGTGTATCTGAGTACATACGAGTATGAGTGTGTGTGTGTGTGTGTGTTAGGGTTATCAAAAAAAGATAGGCCCACTAATCGATACTGGTCGATAATCGGTACTAGGGCCTAATACTTTTGTCCACTGAGAGGCACTGTGAATTAAAGTGGCCTTGCTTTCTCTTGCTCTCTCTTCCACCCACCCACACACACCCATTTTGATAAGTAGCCTTTCCCATATCCATGCAAAAAGCTTAAACTGTTCTGGTTTGGTTGTGTAGACCATATTTGTTCAGGAATCAAATTAATATTCAGGTAAGTTCAGGCCAACACACTGCACAGTTACCCTAAATCCAAACAGCCTTGCCTCTCAGACATGTGCGCAACTCGGAATGGACAGTCTCAGCGACACGCCACCATTACTTTAATTAAACTGGAACTGGAGAGCTTGGGGGAGTGGGCACTTGAAGAGAGACACACACTTTTACTGGAACAGAAGGACATCATGCCCACACAGGCTCCCTCACTCTGACAATCTCTCTCTATCTCTCTCACACACACACACACACACACTGCAGTCCCTCTATGGTTACATAACAGCAGACTGCATTAGTAATACCTGCAGAGCCAGCAGGGCCATAATTAACAGCTGAGAAAGCAAATGTGCACGCGCACACACACACACACACACACCTTCCATTAGTTCACCTCCACACAGAGCTTGGGACCTGACTGCTTCCGTCAGGTTCAGACATTCCTGTCCATGTTCTCACAGTTTGTTCTTCACATCTAACACAACCCTGCAGTTCCCTTCATTTCTTTCCGCACATTATTCCTCCTCCCTGCTTTCATCACCTAAAAAGCATTTAATCTGTGAGCTTTACTGAGGTCCACACGCTTCATGAGGTCAGTTTAAGAAAATCATCATATATTCACCAAAATATTGGTCTTATTCATGTCATTTTGAACACAAGTTATCGTATTTAAGTCTGTTTCAGTCAAAACCGTGTTGTGTTTGAGTCATTTAGGACAAAATAATATCCTATTCAGGCTGTCCATAAACAAAATTGGCAAATTCTGTTCATTTTGGACCAAACTGTCAATATTCAGGTCAGGTTTGAACAAAATGGTGCCGTATTCAAGTTGGTTTCAGGCAAAACTGTTACATTTGGGTCGGTTTTGGATAAAACTGCCGTAGTGGGTCGGATGTTAGATTCTCAGGCCGTATTCCAGTTTGAGCCAAATTTCAGGTGCATTTAAAGCTTCACCCCAGCTCTACTCCCACACACACACACTTACACACCCTCCATTCACTTTGACACAAATGCAAACACGTCCTGAAGCACACACTCAACACTGAACTCTATTCATAAAACACGACGCACACACGCTCACGCCGATACTGAACCCATGTAGTCGAAGGTCGGCCACCCAAACAGCACATACTGTGAAGTAACACACATGATTCTAATTCAGCGACAGAAAAGATGTATGAAGTCAACCTTCTCGTTCCCGCTGCTCGAATACTTGAATATTCAATACTTGAATATTCAAGTATTCAAGTTGGTTTCAGGAAAGAGCTAAACTGCGTTAGGCTGAATAAAGACATATGTAAATATGTGGGATTGTGACGTCAAAAAAAATTGAACTGATTTGGAAACAGGCGGTTTTTGCAGCTTAGTTTCCATATATGGATTGTGTGGATGGGGCAGCAAATATTTACACTTTTTAATTCCAGAAAAGTGATGATTTGGGCACTTTAATAAATTGAAAGGCACTGCAATCGCAACGTAGCAGTAAAATCCCAATACTGGTATTTTGTCAATATCGTGCTTCTCTATTACAATACATTAACACTACATTCCACTCATTCAGCATGTGCTTATCTCCAAACTGACTAACAATTTGAAGAACAAGGTTCAGGACAGAGTGAGAACCAGAGGAATAAAAAAAATCACTGAAGAATTTGCTACCAAATGATTATACCAAACAAGAACAAACCACAGACAGAGGATTCCTCACCTTTCTTCTCTCCTGTGAAAGGGACGACGTCGTCTCTGTCTTTATACTCCATCGCCTCCTTCTCCAGGTACTGCAGCAGATTGTCCCGGTTAAACGGCCCCGTCGCCAACTTCGTCGTCTGGTCCTTCTGCCTCATGCCTGCAGGGAGCAGGGCGTTCTGGGCAAACAAGTGACAGGGGGAACAATGAGGTCCATATTTCTGCATAATTACATCATCATCATTCTGAAGAAACTCACTGAGAAAGAACTGTTTACAGCTGTAGTGAATGGAACCAGATGTCTCCCTCTAAAAGCTCCCTCATAGTCGCTGGAGACATTCTACCAGAGTTTAAAGAGGGTTTTGGTCCTAAAACTAAATCCATTAATGGTAGATGCATAAATGCAGGGCATCATGTGGCCAAATAAAGTTCAAATTTTATATTTTCCATAGAACACAGAGACACACTGCGCTTCACTGGGGGTCGGTCGATAGTGAAAAGACTGTAAAGAAATCAGAGTCTCTACAATGAACCGTTGCAAACCAAACCCACTCTCAACGACTGTTTACCCACTGAACTTTAGGGGGAATTTTAAACAGGACCTTCATCAGAGTCAAGTAGCTACATGCCATATAACTGAATTAAGATAAAACCTTTTACTTCACTAAATAGTGAATTTAGATGACGTACCAGTATGTTTCTGCCATTGCAAAATTATTATATTTGTGTTTATTATGAACACTTCTATACACTAGATCTGTGCCCCTGTCATTGCTTCATATTTTGCTTCCAGAGATCCAGACTTTCTTGTATTTTTAATGTAGTCTTGAGGAATCCAGGCTTCCTGAAGGACTTTCAAAGACTTATTTCAGTCCAGTCCCTTCTTTATTAAGCCAAACAGTGACCTATATATGAATAATTCAAGCAGAATAAAGATGATGATTCCAGATGATCAGGCAGTGATCAGTATACTGGTGGTGCTGAATGCTGAGTGGTTGGAACTGCTTTATCTAGGCACCTTGTATCATTAGGAATTTTGCCGCTTGTCACAGTAAAACATGTGTTCCCATTTATTTTACTTAACCCACTCAATTTAAAAAGATAAGACAATACTGGCAGAAAAAGGTATTTTTGCACAAAACCCAACAGCAAAAACACCACAGCAGAAACTCTGCTGTACCAAACATAATTGACCCTCTTAGCAGGAAATGCAGAAACGGAATCTTCTCTGATCCACATCAAACTGCTTTACATTTTAATGTGCTTCTAGACAAATGCGGCCTGGCAGAAATGATCCAATTAGACTAGATTAACCACCATCAGCTGCTCTGCAGGTTTTACCTGATTTCTGCCCGTTTCTCCAGAAATCAGAGTAGAGTGAGGCTTCAGGGCTTATTAAAAACTTTACTTGGTCTCCGTGCACTAAAACTGATTCAGTTTCGTTACTTTGGGGCTAGAGAGTTAGAAGTGGGTGTTATAAAGCACAAAAAGACAACACTCAAATATTGTTTTTCAGTTTCAGGCAGGTGGTGATACAGACAGGGAGAGTCCGACACCTATTAGATCTTTTTATATGCATCTATTTTATAAAATAAAGATTCATTTAGATGTTTTCTAAATTTGTCCTCGTCAGTGCGACAAAGTTCATCTCACGCTTGTTATTCAACACGACAAGCTGTAATTGCTATGGTGACGAATGAAAGGGATAAATCCTCAATAATAGATGTTTTATAAAGGCGTAAACCCAAAACAACATCTCTGCATGGTAATTTGCTGGTGTTGCTCTGATCTTTGTCAGGTGTTTCAAAAGTAAACAGTAAACAGTGTGTGTTTCTTGGTTGTGTGTGTTGTGCTCTTGAGTGTCCTGCTCTTGAGTGTCCTGCACGTCTGTCAGTTGGTGTATCAGCTTTTGGGACCTAGACCGAGTTTAGTATGATTTAGTTACTGATGGACTGTCAAATGTATGAAACTATAAAAGTAAATCTCTAAGTGGAAAGACAACGGTGTAATCGACTGTAATCCTGAATCTCTAACCAGCAGTGTTGATCAGCAGTTAGAAGAGTTAGAAAGAACAAAACAAAGACTAGACATCTCCTTCATGCCAGACATTTCAGACTCCTGCCCATAATAAATCATGATAGTACATACGATATCTCTCTCTTACCTCAGGGTCCATCTCCTCCAGAGCATTCTCCAGCTGTTTGAGCTCCTCCTCCGAGAGTTTGTTGAGGATCTCGTCTTCATCGATCTCTTTGTACTTTTCCAGGTCTTTCTTAAATGACAACGCCATGGTTACGACCTTCCAGGGTGCGGCTACAGCACGGCAGATGTCCGTCCAGTACGAGTCAGGATCTAAACACACGCATAGGGAGAGAAATTTAACAGAAAAGAAAAAAAAAAAGGCAGGATCACAATTACTGCCTTCATGAGCCGTGAATGAGGGAAAACACAATCACTGGGTGAAGAGGCCAAGAAACAGAGGGAAGAAAACACTGGACTCTTACAGCAGCTGAGGATGTCACATGTCACATGCCAAAATAAAACCCAGGCCAGTGTCAAAGAAGAGCAATAACACAGTCCGTCGCCATGGTTACTGCAACCAGGCACGATTACGTAACTTCAAGTTGAAGCCTAGACTTGTTTTAGCAGCAATCAATAAAGCAGGTCCTCGTGCATCAACTGCAGCGTGCATTCAGTATGAATGCATGTTAGTACTTATGACAGCTTAACTGGAATAAATGGAACCAGAAGTCTGCCTTTAACGATTCCTTCCATGAAAAGGTTATTGTTGCCCCGCCTGATGCCTGAGATGTTGTAGTACCACAGTTTTGAGAAGCTTTTGGTCCTAAAACTATTCACCTCACGACGCCCTTCATATATCCCTCCACCATAAATGTGTTTAGTCTGCAAAGAAAACTGATTTAGTTCAGATTCACTAGATTACCATCACCAACATCACCATGAAAACACTGTGTTGGACACGCGTGGTTACATTCATCTTCACTGTATAGAGTTTATACACCATCGTCTCACATCAAAGACCAACAACTGTTTACAAACTGAATTATGGGATGGGGGGGTTTGAAAAAGACCTTAACCAGAATCAAATACATGCAATTCCCCATCTAACTATTCACTGTAACAAAACTTTTTACTGCAACAACTAGTGAATCGAGACGAGTTGCCAGTTTGTTTCTGCCTATAGATCATCATGTTACAAAAATCACAGCGAACACCATCCTCAGCTGGTAGAAGCCACTGTTATAAATTAGCGTGTCTGGTGGCGTCTCCAAGGGTCCACATCCTACATTTTATTAATGTTCACTTAAAGCAATAGTAGTGGTTTATGTCACTAACCTGCTTAAAGCACCAAAAGTGAACAAAATGAAAGAGAAAAAAAAATTTACCGCAAAAAGATTGCATGAGGTCAGACAGCTTCACAAAGGAACATTTACAGAACTGAAATATGCAAAACTATTTAAGCTGCATGACACTCCAACACAGGACAGAAGAGAGTGACAGGGGAGACAGAGAGCGGAAAAGCGTGAGAAAAGCCAACAAAACTAATAAGAGACACGATGACAGAGAGAAATCACTAAGGGCTGTGTCTCTGTTTATCTCTATAAAAGGTAAGGCGGCCCACAATGGAATAAATCCCTAATATGAATGATGCAATTAAAACTAAAAACAATTCAGGTGATTCAGATTGATTTTCAAGAATAGACTGAATTACACACATACATACGCGCACACACACATTCATACACACAAGTAGAGATGGAGAGAGAAGGCAACAGTTGCAAAATACATCATGTCTCCTCCCTAATTACTATCTGTAACTATTTATGTAATCACATTTCAGCAGTACAACAGTAAACGTCCAAGAGTTAAACACACAAACGCCTCATGAATCTTGATAATGATTTTAAACGCGGTCGAAAGTGTACACGCTTCTTCTGCTCCGAGTTCTGGTGAGCTCATATTTTTCCACGTTCTTCTCCAGATGTTCGCTGTTCTAAACCCCTAACCGCCCGCCGCTCAGCTGACCTCTGATCCCTGAGCCTCGGCTAAGGCTTACAACATCTCCGGCACTCATCTAAACACACACTGACCTCTCAGTGACCCAGAGAGAGTGAGAGAGATATGATTAGAAAGACATGAGAAAGAAGGAATGAGGGAGCAATAGGGAATAAGAGAAAGAGATAATAAAAGAGGGCTAGCAGAGCAAGAGAGAGGAAAGACGGAAGAAACGGTAAAGACAGGAGAGAGAATGAGAGACAGGAGAGAGAATGAGAGAGAGGAGAGAGAATGAGAGACAGAGGGGGAGGGAAAGAGAATAAAAGAAAGACGAGAGAATGAGCGAGGGGAGGTATAATGAGAAAGAGGGAATCATGGAAGGGAGAGGAGAGACAGAGAGGAGAGATTGAGAGAAAGATAATAAAAGAAGAGTGAGAGAGATAGAGCTTAACACAACCTGCAGCTGAAACAGCAGAACACGCTCCAGTCCCCTCACCAGTCAGCGACAGGAGGAAATTACGAGGGGAAAAATAAGCCGAAGTGAGAAGGCCCTGCTCCTGCCAGGACGTCCTGCCGTGGAGCCCCACTCCTTCTGCCTGAGCCACCGCACGCACAAAACCCAACAGACACTTCCAAACCACCCAAAAAGCAAAATTTAAAGAGCTACAGCTCAGTTCTCTGGTGGGATGAAGCAGCTTTATTTTTCCCCGGAGAATCAATGGCTAGAGCTACTCGACACAGAATATCAGTATTGTGCTTTTATTGCTACATATTATGATTGCAATTCATCCATTGTTTCAAACTGAACCTTTTCCCCCCAAACATACAGTCCATACATGGACAATAGGCTACAAAAACATGTTTTTCAAATAATAGTTTGTGCTGCCACACATTTTCCTATATCCTCACATTCAGCCTGCAGCAGTTTAGCCCTGTGCTGAGCAACTATACAGGACAGTTAACACTGTGATTGGTTAGATGCTCGCTTGCATTTTGCAGCCTTCTGTGACATCAGCATTGCAGAGACTGATATCTCAAGCATTTAACAGACTACATATTGTGAGGCCCAAAATACAAACCTGCTTTTTTTTTGCATGACTATCCCATATCCCATCTCTTTATCCCTTTAAAACATCCCTCATTCAAAAGGCAGTCCAGGCTCAAACACTGATTACAACTTAGAGCTGTTTTTGCAGCTCAGTTATAAACATAAAATGAAAACTTATTTTAGTTTATATAGAATTTGCTGATAAAGAACACTACAAATTCAAACAGGATTGAAGTCACTCCACAATTATTACTGTAGTTCATATTAGACTTTTCCAATCAGTGGCACAAAGAGAAAAAGGAAACAAATATAAATCACGTCGGTGCAAAAAGAATTGAAGAAGGAAAAATAAGAGAAAAGACTGACTTAGAAGAAGAAAATGAAGATTAATCCAGATCAGATGATTCCCAGGAAGAATAGACTAAATTTAGTTTAGACTCCCTGAGGTGGAAAAACACATGCACTTCCGCAGCGAGAGAGAGAGAGAGAATTAGGAAAGAAAGAGGGACAGAGGAAAACAGCGTGAAACTGTAGGAGGACAAGAAAAGGAGTGATGGAGAGAGTGAGCATGACAGAATGAGTGCAGATGTTAAACAAGGAAAAAAGAAAGATTGTGAGATAGAAAGAACTAGAAAGAAATAAGGAAATACATTAGGAGTGAAAAACTATGAAAAATGGCCAGAATTAAGAAGGAGAGAACGAGGAATAGACGTTGTGAACAAGCAAAACATAAGAGCAACAGTATAAGAAAAGGAGTGAAGGAGCGTGCATGAACGAGCGCAGGAGACAACAAGCAAAAGAAAGAACCAAAAAGAAACAGAAAAGTTAGAGATAAGGGAGGACAAGGGACAGCAAGGGAGAAAGTGAATGACAGTGAAATAGTGAATGTGTATTATGTTATCCAGATGCAGTGTGTGTGTATATCGCAGATGCTGAATGATTGTGTTGGGAGTGTCCAGCTCATCAGCTCTCTGCACTCTTTCACAACAAGGACAATCTGTCCCTTCTCTTCAGTAAAAATCAATTTTTATGATGTGAACCGTTTAAATGTTTCTCCTTATTCTGACTACAGCAGTTTGGCTCCGCCCATTTATGCACTGATTCACCTTTAAAAAGGTAAAAATGATACCTTGAATAATCAGAACACCCAGGGACCAATATCACGATAACAAATATCAAAACGATATATTGTGCAGCCTTTACAGTGGTAGCAGTTTTGGTGGTGGTTAACTTAATGAGCACTTTAAAAAAGGAAGTTGATGAAAAGTGCATCTTTTTCACTGTCAGTGGTTTTTATGGGTTCACAGACTGAAGTTTGCAGCTTAAACACTGCACAACCTCCACTGCTTCCCATATTATGCATGAAAACAGCACAAGTATCGGACTGAACGCCGGTTGCTATGTAACGGTTGTCTCTCAGGTGTCAGCTGACCATTGATGATGTTCTTCTTTGGGCTCTAGACCAGAAAGTGAACAGTTCAGTCCCAACTCTGAAGAAGAGTATGACAGCAGCCCCACATCCCTCACACACAGAGACAGACACAGACACACCTGACCGGCCCCAACCCTGATGTCTAATAGGACTGTTAACAGATTTCATAATTCATCCAAACTCATTCTTCTGTCAATTTTCCAACCATATAATTAAACAGACCGTTTCTGCTACTGTGCCTTTAGGACTGGTATATGCAAAGGAGCTCTTTTCTGATTAGTTGCTCTTTCAAACCTCAGCAGAGAGCTAAAACACTCCTTAGAACTTCAGTGTGAATGGGCGGCTAAACTGCTGTAATCTGAATGAGACATGGAAATATGTGGGTGTTGTGACATCACAAAAACTTATTTGAAAAGAGGCTGTTTTTGCAGCTTGGACTGTGTGGATGGGGCAATGAATGTCTGCATACTTTAAACCTTTTGAATACCAGAAAAGTGATCATATCAGGGATATTTTAACATATTGACAGGAACTGCATTGCAATATGTAGCAGTAAAACTGCAATACTGCAGTTATGGGTGGAGGTAGCTCAGTGGGTAGGATACTTGCCTCCAGACCAAGAGGTCATGGGTTCGAATCCTACCTTCAGCA
>JBBPDB010150486.1:0-14362 GCA_037974465.1 Brachypetersius altus
TAATAACAATGGCGTCAGCATTACCACATCTGATCAAACACCGAGTAAATCAAACCGAACCACAACAACCCCCCCCCGGTTCGGCCGCACATCCCGAAAATCTCACGCGCAGGTTTTGGGTCAACTTGAGAGCTCTGTATAAACATAAACTTGATGCAGTTTAAGGTGAGTGTGTATTAGTTTGAACATGCAGTGTACTGCTAGCCTGAAGACTAGAAGCTTCCATTACATGTACATTAGCCTCATAGCTGTAGTGTAAAAAGAAAACAGCAAAGCCTTGAGGTGCACTTGAGGGGGGAAATTGTGGAAATGTGATTTTTGGACATTACTTCACTTTAACTATTTATAGAACTTTAGGCCACCCACGCATGTGTTTTTTTCTCTCTCAACTCAGTAGAGCACCACAAATGTCCTTAATTCAAGTGAGTGTGTTTTAAGTGATGCTTCATGGGATGCTGCACATGTGTTGCACATGTGGTAGCAGTGTCCCTGAGGAGTGTTTAATATGCTCTAAGTATGTAGCAGATCTATGAGCTTTAATGGCTGAGTAAAAGAGGGTGGACTGAGAGAGAAAGAGAGAGATAGATAGAGAGAGAGAGAGAGAGAGAGAGAGATGGCTCTTCTATTGGATGGTAGGTAAGATAAGTTAAACAGTGCAATTTGGAGCTTGGTGCAGGATTGTAAAGATGTCTAAGTTTCCATGTCCTAAATGAGCGCTGGGAAAGGGGGCTTAAGTTTGTGACTTAATTTCCGTGCCCTCTTTCCTCCTTTTTTCACAGAAGGGGGAGGAATCTATCATTATTACAAGAGGTGTGATAAATCCCATCTGTTGTTTTGGTGATTTAGGATGAGGGGTTGGTGGGGCAGTCTTATCACTGCACGGCCCTATTTGGTCAGCTGTGATTCAGCGTGTGTGTGTGTGTGTGTGTGAGAGACACACGTTTTTTCTGAAACGGAGGACTAAAGGGATGATTTTCAGTGTGTAAAGAGTGTGTCAGAGCTGTGACATTGTACTTTAGAGCTGAAAGTGCAATAGTACACTCACTCATTGCACATCATAAAAATTATTGGTTTTGTTCGAGAAGATGATTATTCCATGATTATTCACATTTATTGCTGTATTGTGAAAATGGCAAATATCGCATTATCTAGAAATGGAGTTCAATAAAATATGCAAATCTAAAACACCCACACTGATCTTTGGCTGTTAAATTCATTAGACCTTTAATGCAGCCTTTATCTCCTGACTCATGGTTATCAATGGTAATAAATGTAATTTTATATTTAGTATTCCTGGCCAGGGTGGCCGAGGGTCCTTTCTGTGAAGAGTTTGCTTGTTCTCCGGTGGGGTTCCCCTGGGTACTCTGTTTTTTCCCACAGTCCAAAGTCATGTAACTGGAGTTGCTAAACGGTGTGCGTGGACGTGTTTGCCCATGTATCCGCCCTGTGATGGTTTCTTGGGTGTTTTCCTTTCACCCCTTGATTGCTGGGCTATACCCATATCCCTAGTTAAGGATTAGTAGCTCATATAATGAATAGGTGGAGATTAACATTTGAAGCTTGTAGCACACCCATGAACATATAAATTTATAGAGTGACTCCTTTGGTAAAGAGTAGAGCTGCCACTGTCTACAATCTGACAGAAACCCACGGAACACAGTGATGCATTGAGGACTTTGTGTTACTTTTTTCACTACTAATACTGCTACTACATTTACGGTATTTAGCAGACACTTTTATCCAAAGCTTAATTCCTTAACTGCTGAAGCTAGGATTCAAACCCATGACCTCTTAATCCAGAGACAAGTATCCTACCCACCCTGCTGCTGCTGCTGCTGCTGCTATTACTAATAGTACTCCTGCTGGCACTACTACTACCACTACTACTACTACTGCTACTGCTACTACAACTACTACTACTAATACTACTACTAATAATAATAATAATAAGCCACAGAGGCGCTCTAAGAGAGTCAATCTAAACTCATAAAGGGCTTGTTAATGAGCTGATGAGTTAAGACAGGTGTATTGGAGCAGGAAAAAGCATGTCTGGAAAGCAGTGGTATGATCTAATAGTGCTGTCCATATACTGTATAATCAGACAGTGACCCAGTGTTGACTGTGGAAGAACACTGGAAACACAGTAAAGACAATATAGAAAACTGTATAGGACAAACTGTTACTATCCATTGCCCAACAGCAAATAAATGTATCAAAAACTGAACTTATAACACAGCATCATAAGTATTTCATTTTTTGCGAGCTTGCAAGGGCTAAAAGTTTTTGGTAGCCAGGATAATTTATTATATAAGCATGAAATTCTAGAGAGATGGAGAAAAATCCCTCACTAAACCCCTCGCTAAATTAAAGCAAATTTGTGATATAGGTTGTGATATGGCTTTTACACAAACATGTGGAGTCCAACTCAAGACTCATTGATCCAAAAGGGGGACACATCAGCTACTGAGAACGTCTGAAATTCATAAGATGACAGTAATCCCCCAGTTTTACATGGATCAGGACTCGCAGATCCAGTCAAACGCTGATTTTTTTGAGAACCAAACTCATCATTTTACGAGGAAATCTCCACAACAATGCGGGACCTGCAAATATTCTACATTTTTTCTTTTCATGGAAATATATTTTTTTTACGCATTTTACTTCTAAATTATTAAGAAAATAATGTGATACTGGACCCTCTGGAGGATTCAATGCTTTCAGAGCTATGAGTCCTATAGGACTTTCCCTGGACAGCTACTCTAGCGGCTTCTTCATCACCTCTGTAAAGGGAAGTTATTTTCTTGGAATGTGCGAAAGATCAGCAAGTTACCCACACTGATCTGAGAGCCAGGTTTCTGAAGGCATGAACGCTAGTCTGTAGGCGAAGGTAAGTCTTGATTCCTTTCTCATACTGTCTCACAGCCCGGCGGAGGGAACAGAGAGGAAATTGAACACATGGAAAACAGGGGAAATATGCATGTGAGAGAGTAGTAGTAATTTGTAAGTCACAGAATTAATTTGCTTGAGGCTTTTGTAAGGCCCCATGAATCTCGGAGAGAGCTTTTTCATGGCATTTGCAACCTGAAGTCCCAGGTGGAGAGCCAGACCTGATCATGAACCCGGAACAGCACTGTCTCCCTCCGTCATCAGTCTGCTTGACTTTTGAACCTTTAAGTTTCTTAAAGAATGTGTCCCAAACTCTTGACATGAACTGGGGACCCCAGTCGGACAGGATGTCCTCCGGAAAGCCATAGTGCAAGAACACAGATCTGAACAGAGCCAGAATGACCACCAGAATGACTGTGTACCCTTTAGACTCCGGAAGGTCTGTGGCAAAGTCCACTGCCACGTGAGACCATGGCCTTTTCGGAACCAGGAGAGGCATTCATTTCCCAGCAGGTAGTTGAAGGGGAACCTTAGTAACCTTAGTAATAGCACAGATGGAACAAGAGGGCACAGCACACTCCACTACCTCTCTTAACTAGGGCCACCAATATTTATGCATAATTACTTTGACAGTTCTTTGAACACCTGGATGCCCTGTAGCAGGGTTATTATGCGCCCCCTCAATTACTTGGTCTCTGAGAGGCTCTGGAACATTCTAAATCCCATACTATGGGGGCCACAATAAGCGCAGCAGGAATTATTGTTTCGGGCTGAGAATTACTCTCGGGATATGGGTAGCGTCGCAACAACGTGTCCATCCCTTTCTTGGACCCTGGCCTGTAAGTTATTGAATAGTCAAAGCACGTGAAAAACAGGGCCCAAAGTGCTTGGTGCGGGTTTAGTCTCTTAGCCTACCAGATGTATTCGAGGTTCCGGTGGTCAGTGCACACAGTGAAGGGATGTCTAGCTCCCTCCAGCCAGTGACGCCACTCCTCTAGTCTGCAGTTACTGACGTCGTAATTGCGGTCTGCGTCGGACAGCTTCCTCGAATAGTATGCACATGGGTGGAGCTTCTCTGGGGTTCCGTGTTTCTGTGATAGCACCACGCCTAGGCCTACTTTAGAGGCATCTACCTCCGCTATGAATGGAGCAGGCAGTATTAGGCAATTTTAGAATAGGTGCAGACGTGCTGTCCTTTGATTTTGGTGAATGCGTCCCTTGCCGCATCCATAAAACAGATTTAAAGGGCAAGCCAAAAACAGAGGTCAGTAAGCAGTGCGGAAATCAATGGAATATTCTGCCGGAGACACGTACTACAGATTATTCCTTGGTCCGGGAAGTCAAACACTGACTTGAATCCTGCTCTGAATTGAAGATAATCTTGGAATTCAGAGCCTCCATCCTGCCAAACCGCCACTGCCCAGTCTAAGGCCCAGCCTGTAAGCCACTGGACCAGAAGGGAAATCTTTTGGTGTTCTGTCATCTCTGAAAATTCTGCAAAATAAAGATCACAAGTCTGATGGGTCTCCTGCATACTGTCCTGCACCTTTCGGGTAGCAAAGCATGCCTGGGTGTTCGAGTACACACAGTGGTGATTTGGGTTGGCACGGGAACAGCTGCAGGTGCTGGTTCGAGAGGCGGGGTTGGCAGCTGATGAGGAGTGTGGGTCAGATTCATGACCGCTCCCGCCAGGTGTTCCAACTGAACTGCAAGGCTCTGTTGGAGTAGGTCGATCTCTGATGGTAGTGGAATCCCTGCTGCGTCCATGTGACTGGTGTTGTCATTTGTCATATCAGGACTGGGAAGGAGGACGCAGGGGTAAGGGGATCTCTGAGAACCAGACTTTAATCAGAAGACTTAGAACAACGAAAGTTTCACAGAACACAACAATTAGCACCGGTTTCCTTGTGATACTGGACCCTCCGGTGGACCTGCAAATGCAGATACAGTTTTAGCCTTTAATGAGGGTTTCAATAGCACATTCAGCGATATGAGTCCTGTAGGGCTTTCACTGGACAGCTGCTCTGGTGGTATCTTCGTCACCTCTGTAAAGGGTAAGAAAGGGAAGTTACTTTCTTGTAATACGTGAAAGATCAGCAAGTTACCCACGCTGATCCGGAAGCCAGGTTTCAGAAGGCATGAACACTAGTCTGTAGATGAGGGTAAGTCTTGATTCCTTTCTCGTACTGTCTCACAGCCCACTGGAGGGAACAGAGTGGAAACCGAACAGGGAAAAATGACGGTGACAACCGACAACCGGCTGGCTCTTATCTGAGGAGTACACAGGAGGCTCAACAAATACCAATCAGGACACTCGACAGGTTAACTCTAAATGAAAGGTAATTATTACATAATCTAAAGCAGGTGTGGTGTCTGGCAACCCTGTCACGCAACTGCTAATGAGCCGGCTGGAACAGGTGGGTTGACAAGCACCCAAGACAAACATAAACACACTCACACGTGGACAGAAGGGGGATCCCCCTTCAGGCTCAGAACTCCGGTGACACTTCTCTATGTGTGTGGGCCTGGGAGGCCTGGATGTGACAACCATGCTTGTTACAACACTGCCCCCTTAAATCAGATCTCATGTTCAAAACAATGTTCTGAATGTTCTGAAAATACTGCGCTACAATAAAATATGAAGATCTCAGTCTGCACATTATGTAATAGCCCACTAATATCACTGAATATTGAAGTGCTAATTGAAAAGGGAAATTTGGTAAATATTTTGAATGTTTTCTGTTTTCCTGCAGGGTCTAACTAAAGTGCACTTGAGGGTGGCAGGTCCGTTTCTGTCATACTCGGGACCTGACATTTTCATATCCAACAAACCCCCCAACACACACACACACACCCACACACACACACACACGCACACTCATAAGGAAATAAGCCTAGCTCTTATTTTGGCTATCCAAGGTCCTTCTGGTTCACATGTGATCACATTCACCAAATATGTTTTGAACTTACTCTCTTACGTCTCCTTATCTGTATGAATGTAATTTCTAAAACTGTTTTTTTTTTTTAAAGGACCTAGCAGTATTCAATGCCATACAGCTCCAGTGAGCTTCACACTCCAATTGCATTCCCCTCCGCCATTCCTCTCTACAGTAGCCTTCAGCTTTTACTTATGATATGCAACAAATAAGTCACAGGGTGAGTAAAGAGAGACAAGATTGCATTAGTGCTATTTTAAATGAAATTATTTTATTGGTAAAAATGCCTTTTTTGTAAAAAAAGAAATGTGTCATTTGAAATGGGATACGTTGATATTTATGTAGCTACCTCAGCATGAAAGGATAAACTACCAAGTTGTTTGGAATTCACTGTTTTTGTGATTTTATAACAAAACAGTACATTTACATCTATCCTATTCAGCTACAATGAGTTATACTTCAGACTGTTTTAGCCACTATGTCTCTTTTATTAAGGAACAATTCAGTGCAGCCAATCATAACAGAGATCATTTACATGTACAAGTCTTAAAGATACCATAAAAAACAGCCTTTACAAGAGATAAAGGAAGGGTCAGGTAAAAATGAATTGTGTTTTATTTTGAAACATGCCAGTAGTGAACATCTTTTAAATGATGAAATATAAGCAAACATAGTTTATGGACCATTTACAATGTTCTTTGACCTTATGTTGGACTTCTACAGTGGTTTTAACATGGTTAATGGTGTTGCATATGTAATATAACCCCTATTTTTACCCTGTATCCAGCATCAACATTGCATCACGGAGCCAATAGAAACGTCATTAGAAAATGTACATTAATGTACATTTAAGAATATATTTTCTTCTTGTCATCAGAGTTATAAAGAAATGAAAGCTCCATATGCATGTTCTTAAGAATCAATAGCTCAATGCAAACTTTTGACTAGTCCCGACTAGTTACGATTGGACTGCATTGCGTTATGTTTCATCCATTGTCTGCCCTTGTTACACAAACATGACTTTTCCAGGACTCTGCTGTTTGTTCTCATTCTCAGCATCTACAATATCAGTTAGTATTTCACTTCCACACCAAATCTCAGAGACCTGACCTCAATTTAACCCCCAGGACATGAGCTCAACTTGGACTGGCATTTACGACACCCGCCACTCCTCTCTCCTTATTACGCTGGGTTTAAAGGTCACTGGATCAGAATAGAGGAGGGTTATTGATGTAAGACCAGCATCCCTTTCTTAAATCCTGCTCATCTCTATTAGAATAGAAATTGCTGTGCTCTTCTCACATCAGCAGGTGGGGGAGGGGAGATGGGCTTTTTACACCACCTGACCTTTAATCCTCGACAGCAGTTTGTTTCTATATGCTCAAAACAACAGGCAAAATGTAGCTGTGTGAAGGCTGTGCAATATACAGGATTATAATTCAGAAACTTCACAATTCCCCATCTTTAAATGTAAATTAATGTATTTTTATCCTTTTCCAAGTAATACAGGATTATTTTTATTGACCCATTTATAATAACGTTTTCATACAGATATTTAAATACATGTGTCCTCACAAATCTAGCACTGCATCCATGCAACCTGCTCCCATGCGTCTGTTTAACAGCCGAGGCCATACAACGAATTTGACAACCAAATAAGGTAACCTGTAAGTGGATTGCTGCATTATGCATGAAGCTATAGTGGTTTATCAGTGGGAGTGGTTTTAACTCAGGTCTGACTGACAGCTTGTGGTGGAACCAGCACAGCGCAAACATCCATCAGAAATGTGTCAGTCCATCCAAATGTTTGTGTCTCACTGTCAGTTTGAGTATCAGTCAGGGCGTCTTTCTTTCTAACTAGCCAGCTGGGCTTCTGTCAACCTGCATGACTCCAGCTATCCCTCTATCAATCCATCTGTGTCTAACTACTGCTTACTTTAAGCAGTGAGTAAGATATACTCTTACTCATAGTCAGTTTGAATTTTTTTTTCCACATCCAGGTGTTTTCCGCATTTTTTTACAGACTGGGTCAGAAATGTGGGAAGGTGTTTTAAGATGGATGTACTGAAGTGATTTTGTTTTTATTTGATTATTTTTGGAAATGTATTTCAAACAGAAAAAAATTCAGCTTGTGGGAATCATGTATTTAAAAAAATTAAAATATAAACTCCTCTCCAGAACAATGCACTGGTCTGAATTTGGATCAAATACTTTAAAAGTTTAGCTATCATTATTATTTTTTTCCAGTTGCTTTTAACAGCCCTGACATCTGGGGATGCTCCCCTATCCTGAATTGGAGTTTTATTGATTATTGATATTGACTGAAACATTGATTGAAAACATAATGGCCATGCACCATTTTCTCTTCTATAGCTGATTAGGGTTTGGTTTCAAGAAAAAAGAGGAAAAATAAATAGAGAAGGGTCATGCAGTTATGCAGTAATTTTAGGAGTATCGAACTAAAATCATGTGCATTAATGAAAATATTTATATTTAATTGGGATGTTATTGATTTACATGTATGAGTTCACCAGTTTCCGGTTTTTGACTATGTTTATGTATATTCATGCAGGATGAGTTTGCTGGTAGAGAAATAGTGATGCATTGGCTCACAGTGAAACACTGCACAAACGTCATCTGCATGGAAGGCACATCAGAAGGTAATTTTAACTCTGATCTCATCTCAAAAGTCAGCGTCTGAAGTATGCCATGCAACACTTAAATCAAAGGCTTTTTGGAATCTGGTACTGTGGTGAAACAAAAATTGAGCTCCTGGCTCCAATCAACAAAGGCATTTTTGGAGATGCATTTCAATAAAAGGTTAATATTGAGTGTACATATATTGATATTACTTTCCTTACCCCCACTTGTGGAGATTTGGACCTACGCACACACATGCCCTCAAACATCAACACAGGTTATACTGGAGCACTGTGGCCCAAATCCAGCTAGAAATTCCTCACATTTCACTCAGGCATTTTCTGGGAAAGGCCTGAGATCAAAAGATGTGGCCCCTTGAAGGCATTTCTGTGTGAAAGCTACACAAGAAACCTGAATTATTTATTTACCCACATGGAGGAGCTCCTCCGCCCTAGTCACGGAAGCCACACATTTCAGCAGGGCCTGAGGAGCAGAGGTGTTTGCTAAAGAAGCATAGGTAACTTCTCAGGGTATTGTTCCTTCAGCCTCAGGTGTGGAGCCCGGCTGATTGCTTGGTGCAGCAATGTGGGAATAGATGTTTGCACTGGCTCAGCTCCACCACTGCTGTGTGTAGTAATTGTGCCTCAAGAGAAATAACTCCTGGGAATGCAATAATAAGCACTTGACATCCAGCCTCTGAGCACTGTTATTGATCCTGTTGTGTTCCTATAGTCTCGCTGTTCTCAAAGTTTGAGATGGCTCAGTAAACATGGACATCGCACAATAGAGGTTTCAGGGAAACTTCACAGTGTGGGAGAAGTCATGTGATGAGGCAATGTGGTCTGATGTCAACAATCCACATCTGTCTTGTGGGGCACAGCAGGTGTTCCTCAAAGTTCACTGCAGTTCTTGTCCTTCACAATTACTTTCTCTGGACTTTTGTCTTTTTGTGCCCCCTAATGGATTGCCTCAACCCGGTTTTAGAGACA
This sequence comes from Brachypetersius altus, assembly GCA_037974465.1. Classification (NCBI taxonomy): domain Eukaryota; kingdom Metazoa; phylum Chordata; class Actinopteri; order Characiformes; family Alestidae; genus Brachypetersius; species Brachypetersius altus. The sequence goes on from JBBPDB010150486.1 coordinate 9,452, forward strand.
CAATAATGGCGGTACTTCCTAAGACTCATAATAGGATTAAAGGATGCTGCCTAAACAGTTCAGAGGCCCTGGATTCTGGAGCATTCTGGAGTACCCTGGTGCATTTAATGGTTTTAGTGTCACAAAGAAAGACCATCCATTACAGCAGTGTAGCGTGGAGGATAAACCCAATTGCGGAGTGACACGAGAGAGCAGGCAGTCCATGCACTTTGATTTGAGAATGCTCCCTAAAAGAGTAAAGATTCCCACCAGAATCCACATTCTATCACACACACAAGATTGATATGGTCCTGAAGAGATGAACTGGCAGGGTGCTGGTGTTGACTCAAAGACTGAGCAATGGCTACCTCTGTGACCTTGACTTATATACCATGTGACATGGTATCACTTCTGGGTGCATGACAGTACTTCCCCTCTAGGACCAGATGGACCTGGCTGGGAGGATATGACAGTAGTCCTGAATGAGAGATGGGTCATGAATAAACGACTCAGGCAACCAGAACCGCTCCTCAGGACCGTAGCCTTCCACAAGGTACTGGGTGCCACAACCCCTCTGACGCAGTACACGATGCATGGGATAGTAGAAACAGGACCACCATCAACAATCTGGGGGGATATTGGGGCAGTATCCTGGGGGTTCATCAGTGAAAAAATACTGGTTTGACCTGTGAGGAGTAAAAGACTGGGAGGACCTGGAGCATGGCAGGCAGGTGGAGCCAGAAGGTGACAGGGTTAATCTGGTAAATTATCTTGAGTGGGCCAATGAAGTGGGGTGAGTTTCTTGGACTCAGTGTAAAGTTGTACATGTTTAGTGGGAAGACAGACCCTGTTCCCTACATGGAACAATCGCCCCCGTGTCAAAGCCACCAGACCATCTGTTGGCCCGACAGTACATCAACCTCCGCTTCTTGATGTTCAAACATCCGCAGTTGGAAACCATAGCATACCTCAAACATACTGAGCCCAGTGTTGGAGGAGACATGAAGATTGCGAGATAGCTGAGAGGGCATCAGCCTTGGTGTTCTTCGACCCCGGATGGCAGGAGAGATAGAAGTTAAACTTTTCAAAGAACAGAGCGCACTGTACTGAATTGTAAGTGGATTTTGATGGTCCGCCCAGACCATAAATGGCTCACAACCACCCTGGAGCCAGTTATGCCACTATTCCAGAGCCCACTTGATGGCCAACAGCTCGCAGTCCCCTACACCATATCCCTGCTCAGTGGGGTTAAATTTTAAACAAGGATGCAGATTCTGGTCTCGACCTCGCTGGGAGAGGGCCACTCCTACGCCCACATCAGAAGCCTCCACCTCCACAATGAATGACTGGATGGAGAAGGATGGGAGCAGAAGTGAAGAGTAGGCACAGTTAATGTAAAGCTTCAATGGCTTGAGGATTACGTTAAAAGGTATTCCAGCATCAACAGAAGTTGGCAAACCCAGAAAGTGCTAGAGCCGCTTCAGCATTATGGGTAGGGGCCAGTTACACACAGCTTCCATATTCTGGGGATCCATGGCCACACCCTTAGGGGTTATGACAAAACCCAGGAATATGGTGGAGTGCTGGTGGAAAGCACATTTCTTCAACAGTATAGTTGGTGGGCCAGCAAGCTCCAAATAACCGCTCACACATGCTGTACATGTTCCTCTGTCTTGGAATAGATGAGGATGTCATCTAGGTAGACAAATGCCCAATGAATCATGTCCGGCAGCACGTCGTTGATGAATATTTGGAACACTGCATGAATAATGCACAGGGTGAAGGGCACAAACAGGGTCTCATAATGTCCAGTCAGGTTTTGAAAGTTGCCCTCCCTGATGCAAACCAGATTGTATTTGCTCCTTAGGTCCAACTTTGTGAAAATAGAAGCACCAGAAAGGTCGTCCAGGGCGTGGAAGCAGGTGCCTATTCTTTACTGTAATGCATCCCCTCTCTTGACACAGGGACGGAGGCTTCTGTCTTTCGTCTTGACAAAGAAGAACCCCGCAGCCACAGGAGAGGTGGAGGGCCAAACAGTGGCACAGCCCTTCGCTGATGTATTCATCCATGGACCACTGCTCCTCCATTGACACGAGGAAGAAGAGGAGGCCTCATTATCCACTGTTTATCCGGGAGCTTGAAGTGGAGAGGGTGAGCAGCTTTAAGTACCTGGGGGTCCACATCAGTGAGGACCACACCTGGACACTGAACACCACACAGCTGGTCAAGACGGATCAACAGCGGCTGTACTTCCTGAGGAAGCTGAGGAAATTTGGTATGTCAGCCAAGATCCTTAGCAACTTCTACAGCTGCATTGTGGAGATCACACTGACCAGCTGCATCACTGCATGGTACGGGAACACTACTGCTATGGACCTCAAAAGTCTGTAGAGAGTGATAACAGATGCAGAGAAGATCATTAGGAATCATGCTGTCATCTCCGCAGAGCATCTACCGTCACCGAGTCCATAGGAGAGCTGCCTCCAAAACCTCACACACACCAAACATGGACTGTTCACACTGCCCTCCTGACAAAGGTTCAGAAGTATGAAATCTAGAACCTCCAGACTAAGTAACTCCTTATTCCCCACTGCCATTAGACTCCTTAACAGCTGACTGTAATTTTGCACATTAAGCTCATTTGCACATCATCTACCTCATACTATAATTTTTGCTCCTTTGCACATTTCCTTGATTTTGCAAATGCACAATTAATATTATTCACATCTGCATGTCACACTTAACATACCATTATTATTTTTATTCTTATGTCTTATTCTATATATTTTATAGCAAATCGAGAATTTCATTGCACAGAGAAATGTAATTTCTACTGTACACGTGACAATAAAGGGTTTGAATCTTGAATCTTGAATAGAAAGAGAATAGTTGTCCACGGAGGGGTACCACGCCCAGCAGAAGGTCTATGGCCAGGTCATATGGTTGATGAGGAGGGAGCTGAACTGCATGGTTTTTATTAAAGACCGCAGTCAGGTTGCGATATGGGATGGAAATGGCTTCCGGGTTTACCTCAGGGGTCTCAGACTCCCCTGAGCACATCCCAGTCTTTGCCTGGAGACATTGCTCCTGACAGGTTGAGTCTTTCCTGTAGGATATATTGCTGAGTCCCCAAGATAAACGAGTTATGAAGGAGGAGCCAGGGGATTCCAAGGAGTAGGGGGGGAGGAGTAAGAGTTGTAGCTAATAATTGAATCTGTTCCGTGTGGTTGTCAATAGTGAGGGATAGGGGTGAGCTTGGATGGGTAATGTGGCTGTTGGCAAGGGCCTGGCCATCGCTGGTGGTGATGGTTATATGCCGGGCTAACAAATCTAATCCCCCGGTCTGTCCATTTCCCAGTCAGTTTGGGGGAGGCACAATAGGCACACAGACCTTCACAATAGCACCTGTCTCTCTCCTCTGGTGTCAGAGAGTAAAGATTTTACTCTTCCTAATAGAGTGAAGATCCCCACCAGAATCCGTGTTCTCAAGATTGGTATAAAACCAGAGTACTCACGGTCCTGAATAGATTAACTGCCTGGGTGCTGGTATTGACTCAATGAGTGTGTCTGAAATAACACACTTACGTGAGTGCACTGACATGTAGTGCTCACTGAGCACTTCCTTCTGTAGTGCACACTACCATGGGTAAGTGTTGTTATTAATGGAACACTAACATGTTGCACTTAATGGAAGTGATGGACTAGCATTTGAACGCGCTACACACTAAAACATAGTGTTTGGACACACTAAATGAGCAATGGATACCTTGGATTATATATAATTTGATGCGCTTCACTTCCAGGACCTCTTGCAAGTCACGTTACCCATGTGCATGACATTATGGAGGCATTTTGGTCATTTTGAGTTATATTATTTTGCTTATAAGAATACTCCCATATTTACATCTGTAATAGGGACATCTCACCTGATATCATATACTGTATACTTTGTGAAATGTGTTGTTACTATCTAGTTACTGTCTGTCTATGAGTCTGATTCTGAGTCTGTTCAGTGTCACTTAAAACTTCATGCTTGCTTCTCCATTCTGGAGCAACAGGTGAAAGAGAATAGTAGAGAAACTACCACTGATCCAGGCAGCACTACAGACTGCTCTAAGGTACTGGTTTTGTCCCAGGGCGAGCTCACTCTGGACAGCTCAGCCTGCCCTGATCAGTCCCCTAGGATATGCTCCCCCAGCAGCTAGTCCAAAACAAATCTATGCTGTCTGAACATAGTGGATTCATTTAAACAGCTTGGGTTCAGTATGTACCGAACCTGAAACACCAAACAACAAGCTGAACATGATCAGCTGCACTTCCAGGAAATGTAAACTGAATAAGAAAGGATCACAGAGTTCTGCCTCCAGTGAAATATGCCTGATCTTGGTCTGGCCCAAACCCAACATAACACTGACAAATGAAATAGCAGAGAGGAGAGAGTGATATTAGGAGAATAGAGAGACTGTCTGAAAGAGAGAGAAAGTGAGAGAGAGAGAGCAAGAGAGGGATGTGGAGAGAGAGAGAGAGAGAGAGAGTGAAAGAGAGTTAAATTTGTGGTTAAATTTGTGGTACCTTCGTGAAAGAGAGAGAGAGAGAAGAGTGTGTGTGAGCATGTGTGTGTGTGTGTGCGTGTGTCTGTGTGTGTGTGCGTGTGTGTGTGTCTGTGTGTGTTTGGGTGTGTAATTTGGGTGACTTCTTGTCTCCCAATGTACCGTCTCACGTTATCCCTCGCCTGCCGTGACCCTGAGACTGTGGCTGTTGCCAAGGCAATGCAGCGCAGACACGCTTATCAATCTGTCGTGACGGATCAAACACAAAGAGAATGCCATGTGCTCCATCACTCTCTCAGTATATCATTCTCTCTCTCTCTCTCTCTCTCTCTCTCTCTTTCTCTCTCTCTCTCTCTCTCTCTCTCACACACACACACACACC
>JBBPDB010150505.1:0-14356 GCA_037974465.1 Brachypetersius altus
AGGTGAAAGTCATCATAGCTTGTGTAGTACAGACCCAGCTCCCAACCCAACTTTGTGAATAGATTAACGGCGATATTCTTTTTATTGCGCGATAAGAGTCTCGCGTTAACGCCGTTAACGGCCCAGCACTAATATATATAAAATAATAATAAAGGATTCAAACGTTTGTCATATGAACAGTATCAACTGTCCACAGAAAAGCTGAGTTTTATATACAAATAAGTTAGTAAATACTTAGATATTAACTGTGCATTTGGTAAATGAAGGAAATGTGCAAAGGAGCTTAAAGCAAAAATGACGATATGAGGCAGGTGATGTCAGCTGTTAAGGGGTCTGATGGGAGTGCGGAAGAATGAGTTGTTTATAAAAGTCTTTGTATTATTTCCAACTTCCCATTACACCTTAAATACTGGTTTCAATTCAGTGTAAATTGGTGTAAACATCTGCACTTACTTTCAATCTTCCTGTATTGATTTTCTGTGTATAATTTGGTTCCATTCATTCTTTTATTTTTTACTTCCTATTTTTTTTTTTTTTTGCTTAAAAAGTATTCTACTGCTGTAAAGCACCTTGAACGACCTTTGTGTATGACGATGGGCTGCATAAATAAACGTGACCTGACTAAATGGAAAACAGATTTTGTTGCTGTGCTTTTAGGACAGATATATGCAAATGACCTTTGTTCTGATTGGCTGCCATGTATTGCACAGAAAGCGGTCCGGACAGGACAAACGAAGCAGTTCAGACTGAAACAGGCAGAGACATCAGGCCATTCAGCCACGCTCTTTGGAGATGTAGATACTTTGGAAGGCTGCAGTGATGCATTTACTTCAGTCTGAAAATACAATAACACAGCCTGCCTGCAGGAACGACGCGCCGCACAGCTTCAACCTGGATTAGGAGGATAAACTGATTGGGTGGTGATATAAAATTGTGTTAGAGGCTACGACATCACAGCCATAATGAATTCCAAGATGTTCATTCACAAGCGCCCTATAGTCCACATACGGAAACTAAACTGCAAAAACTTCACTGTTTTCTCGATGTCCACCTGTTCAGCCTGCAGATGTTCTACCCATTCATTATCAAGTTATAATACATATATTATTTATTGAATATATATTATATATTGTAATTCACCCCATTCTGCGTTTTAAAGCCAAAACAGATGGGTGCCATTCAGTAAAGGGATAATTACAATATATCGGTCTTAAAGGCACCGGTGATAAAAGCCGATTTAACTCTAAGGGATATAAAGAATCAGGAAACGTGAAGAAATGCAAGAAACAAACCATATGAACACTTAAGAAAAACACATGACTACTGAACAACAGCAAACAGCAGAAGAGAGTTGAGTTCGTTTCATTTCAGAGTGTCACTGAGCAGACAGAGCCAATATCTCTGGCAGACAAACCTGCACGGTGTTGAGGTACTGCAGAGTGATGTACCAGAGCTGAGAGGCCGTGTCCAGCAGGAGGAACTGGAAGCCAGCTGAAGTGATACATGGAGCGTCACCAGCCTCGCTGAGAGCAAAGACAGGAGTAAACAGTGCAGCACAGGAAAGAACTTCCTGTTATTCTGTCATCTCGGCTAAAACAGCGCAATACAAGTGAAACGATTTCAGTTCTCAGTGAGGATTAACCATTATCATATGAAACAGAACACAGACGTACATCACACTGATCAACAGTGTAAGTCTTGTTTATTCTGTATGTTTTTGCTGAAAATGTCCTGAAGAGAGGACCAGCAGACTCCTACACCAATAAACGGAGTTAAAATCTCTTTACACTGAAAGTTAAGAATGTTTTCTCTTACTGTAAATCTGTGATTTGTCATAAAGATCTGTATACGTACAATTGTGTGCGTAACATTTTCTATACTTAAGCTACACACTAAATATATTAATATAGTAATAATATGGCGAGAAAAAGCTGATGAGTGAAAGCTGACCCTTTTCCCCAACAGGCTTTCATTTCATAAAGGGCTTTAAATTACAATTTTAAATTATGACTATTGATAACCAACAACCCAACAAAACAACCAGAAACAAGGCAAAACCCAAACAGTCAGCTCGCAATCCTCAGATCCCCAGCAGTCACTTCAGTCAGGGATGAGTGGGAGACTCATCAGACGGAAAAAGGAGCCCCATGTTTTCTGAACCTTAATGGAGGAGCCTCTGAGATCTGTGCTGTGCTTTAATCAGGCTATTTGCCTCCAACCCTCCACTGAGCACTTCTTTATTTGTGTTATTTCAAAAAGTAATTGATTTTTCATTTACAGTTTTAAAATGCCACACTGGGTAATTAAAAGGAAAATAATGTTATTTAAATCGCAACTGTTGGGGAGTGCTGGAAATGGGTTTTTCATTCAGCCCACACAGTGTGAGCTTTGGGTCTTAAAAAGCTAATAAAATTGGCCTAAGCACTAGCAGCAGTTAATCTGGCTGTAAAGAAAACTTCATCAGCAAAAAAGAAGAGTTATGACGGGAGCATCCTTAACAAACAAAGCTCGGCAGAGGCCTGTGAAGTGTGTGGCAGAGCCGTACCTCTTCATAAGGCCGGCCTGGCTGAGGAGCTGGGCCAGGTCCTGACTGACCGCCGCGCTGGGGGAGCCCACCATGAAGTGCAGGATCACCTCCCAGCGCTCCAGAGCGTAACGGTCCAGGCTCTCCACGTCTCGCGCGTGCCGATCAGGGCCCAGGTTACTGCCCTCGTCTGCCCACGCCTTCCCACTGCCGGACCAGGAGGGGTGCGGGAAAGAGAAAGCACAGAGCAGCATGTCTTCAGGGAAGCTGTTTTACTCTGAACCCAAACACACACAAGTTCTGTACTAGGTTTGCTTCTGTAATGTTCTATTAAAGAGCTACAAGGCCAAAGGATCTAACATGCATTGGAAACCTATTTCCCTCCAGTTATGTCATCGCCAATTTACTTGTGTGTTTTCAAAGTTAAGTCAGTCAATACAAAATTTTCACCTTCGTTATATATACACACAAGTGTCCAGTGAGACACGACAGCGTGGCTCCAGCACAAAAAGACACAGAACACACAAATATCAATAAACCACAACCAGGCGTGAAACCATGCAACATCCAGAAACTGCGCAAATGTTGCATCAGCTGTCAAGAGGAAAGCAAATAATGCTGGAATCTAATTGTACGATTTCTACGTGCAAATGATCATCAGTGGTTTAACATAAATATGTTCTAAGCCTAAAATACAGTAACTCAAACAGCACACGTGTAGCATGGATGAGTTTTGTGCATGTAGCTGCATGAGCATCAAGACAAAATGGACAAAAGTACAAACAATTTAGGAAATAATTTGTGCTTTTATACCAAACCAGTCCTTTAAGTGCATAAAAGCCATTTAATGCAGTCGATTTACTTCTATTATAGAATACATTCTACTATAGACTATATTCTATTATAGAAAATGCATGTTACGTAACCCTTGACCTGCAAGGGACCTTCTTTCGCAGCAAAGGACTTGTTCCAGTTCAAGAAAGTGACTTTACACTGTGGTCTCGGTAGATTTCCCACTCACCAGCTGGGGAACGCTGTGTGTGTGTGTGTGGTGGTACTCTTCTCCTGGGTTGTTACACAACTTTCTGTTTGTATATTTGTATTATTATTATTATCCAGGTTTAGCTTTTCCAAATTTCTCTTTAATTGAAATGATTTGATAACTTTATTGCCTTATGGGTCGACACTGGGACTCATTTCACTACATGTTGTACTTGCATCACTACATATGTGACAAATAAAGAGTCTTGAATCACATCCAGCATCCAACGTTCTCTGCGTTAGTGAACAATGTGAATTTGGGAGAGATATGTTCTCCATGCCTCTCACCCGCCGAGCAGCGCGATCCTCAGGTTGTCTTTAAACACGGGGTTCAGAACGATGCCCTGCAGGCCGCCCTGAAGCTGCTGGTTGTGCCACAGCCTGAGCCCAGTCAACACCGTCACACACTGGTCATGATCCCTGAAAAAGAGCCGCGGAATGAATTCTACTCGGCAGGAACGGAGGTGAGAAAGTTTGATACAACATTTTTGATTGATTCCATAAAACACAGACTCACTTCTGGCTGTCCTTTCTGACCCACAAAGCCACCGCCGCCTGTGGTAGAGGGTGATCCAAGAACAGCATGCGCATAACGTAATTCTTTGCCAGCGATGGAAGCTCCCTGAAGAGAAATGAAAGAGTACTGGTCAGACACAGGGTCACCTCACATCATTGAACAGTTTGTACCTTATTTTTGTAACTTTTTTCTCTTGGAGCCCTTTCCAGACTGACATTTCTTTTTCATTTCTCATCTGAACATCCAGCTAGAGTAAAAACTGTGAATTAATGAGAACTGCCACTGCTTTAAAACACTGTTCCATTCAAAGTAATGACCTCATGTTGTAATAAGCAACATTACTGGTGTTATTTTACTCCAAAATGACTGTGACTGGAAATAATGGAACGCATATTTTTGGTTCAGAAGAAAAGCACAGTTGTACATCAGTTCAAACCACTGATCCGCTTTTTACACTGTAGATCACCATAAATGCACAGCAGCCCACAGTGCTGTCAGCTCACAATACAGATGAGCACAAATCATACTTCGGTGGGCACAGAATATTCTGATGGGTGTCGGTGGGTGGAGGATTATGAAAGAGATATAGATGCAAAGACTCTTATTTTGTAGCATGGTGAGCTTGATTGTACAAATAATCAAAACTCAGTCTGCTGTGTGGATTACACACAACCCTGCACCAGCCACTAGGTATCAATACAATGCATTTATTTCTTTATTTAGATCTTTGAAATAAATCATCTTTCACTCATATAAAGCACACGGCTGTTTGAGTTTTCTGTTTGCAACATTTGCACATTTTTTTTGTACCAAATCACACATTTCTACTCCTAGTTTAGAGTTTACATATTTACAGTGTATTTAAATATGTGCATTCTATTTGTCTTTTGAAGCCACAGCATCTCGTCTCACTGAATATATATGTATGTAGCTGAGATGACAACAATATTCACTTTGACTGACGACTAGGAAAAAGATGATTATCCCTTATTGATAATGATGATGCACCTGTAAACGGCCAGGCATGTTGCTGGGTGGTTGTAGAGTCTATCGAGGATTTCTGGACTCAGTTCTCTCAGGTATTCATGAAGATTCTTGCACTGCAGTTGAACTCGGAGCTTCATCTTTACAGACTAATGGTCCAGGAGGCGCACTGCAATTGAAACACATGGAAAAAAAGCTTGATTATAAAACACATATTTACACTTTTTGACTGGCGGAGAACGTTCTCTTTTGGCATTGTCAGAATCAGAATCAGAAAACTTCCCGGAGGAATTTCCAGGCTGATCAGTGAATGATCAGCGAATTTTCAAATTAATTAATCCATAAACAAATAAGTATCCATGAATCAACCTTTGAATAAAAGGACTTACTGCATGATTCACTGTAAAACCCCAATCTAAAAATGTAAACAATAACTCACTTTAATATCCAAGCAGTTTGGCTTTTTTTTTTTTTTTAGACTTGTGTTAAACAGTATTAAACCCAGGATAAACCTCTAACTGCTCCTTTCTCTCTAGATCTGCTACAACATTCTGGCATCTACAAGCAACCTGTTCAAAATTTGTCCTGTATGGAATTGGGTACAAGTGGCTGACTCCTAAATATTACACTCTGTTTGGGTGCCTGAGACATTTTAGGGAGCAAAAAGCCATTTGAGATTCATAACCAGTGTAAGAAAAGAGGCAGTTTGTTGTCAATAATTGTTGTTGTGGTAGCAATTTGAGTGAAAAATACATCATTCAGCTTAACTGAGCATCTTTACCCACTGAACTCAATTATTTATTTAAAAAGTGTGCTCATAATTTATGTTTTCTGCGGCTGTACAGAGCAATGCGGGTCCTGAGGCCATGAATCACAGTGATCATGTCTAAAGGGCTTTTACTCCAGTTCACATGGTGCCTAAGAATGTATTTATCTTTCTAAACACACACACAAACACACACACACACACACACACACCTGCTCCGCCAGTCTTTCTTTTGGAATCAGGGGTATCACAAGGGGACTTTGTGACTGTATACCGCAGTAACTGCTTCTACTCTTCTGGGAGGGCTTTACACTAAATTAAAACATTCCTGTAAGAATCTGACTGCATTCAGCCACAACAGCATTGGTGAGGTCATGTATGGTTCTCGGATACCGAGTTTATACATGAGAACAAAAGAACTGGGAACAATTTTGGTCCTTTGGTCCCTCAAGGCTAGAGTCCATTGTAGCTTGTTTCATCTTCAAGTCAGATGAAGTCAAGCAGTCTTTATGGTCTTTTCATGGGGGAGTAAACACCATTTGAAACCATATTTACTGACTTACAGCCTTTTTAATTGCAGAAAAGTGATGATATGGGTTCTTTAATATTATGACAGGCATACCAATCACAATATTCAGCAGTAAAAACGCAATACTGATACTCTGTACATATTGTGTAGCTTTTTGGGTCAAACACATTTTAAATCTATTCATGGTGGAGAAGTGCATGATGGGCATAGGAAATCCAAAATAATAATACCTTATGAAAAGCTTGCCCTAGACTAGCTCCTATCACTACCACTGTGAAGAAATGCAGGTCTGAAAGTAACCAGTATATTAGTTTTGCAGTCATAACAGCAAGATTTCAAATTACAAATCTCAATATTAATACCAGAATTGTCAAAGTTGTCAGAAAGTCATTTAATAAAGTCCTAGGCTGCAACAGTAAACAGATTTCTATTTCAATAAATGAAAACGACCAGAAATGAATCCACTCGATTCTGTCAATCAGCTGTTGAGCACAACCACATTACATTACTTTCTAATCATTACAGTGTGATTTTCATATGTTTTAAGCTGTCAACGTTGTATAAAGTCATTTAATAAAGTCTTAAACTCTTTATATTGAACTAAAATGTTTTAACAGTAAACATATGAGGCTTCTGAGAGTCAGGAGCCAACTTGCTAACTTGGCTCACAGAAATAAAGCTGTAATAAACTACTGCGCGACACACTACAGATTCAGAACGAGTGTATTTGCTTTAGGTATTGATTAAATAATATTTTTAGAGGGTCTCACCTCATGGAAAGATGTAAAAAATTGAATAAAACAGCCCAAACAGGAGCATTAGCATGCTGCTATTGTGCTGCTCTGCAGAAAGCCATGTTGTCACGACCACGTGATGGATCCCAAACCGGCCCGTCTGATTGGCTGACTGGCCACTGGGCGTGTCCATGATAACAACGTCACTCGCATCAGAAAAAAAATCTTCTTTAATTCTATATTTTTAAAGTCAAATATTTTCTTTGTCGTTTAAATATTATTTTTCCGTTCCGCCTTAAATATCTTAGCAAGCGCCTGCATTGTTTAAGGTGGAACTGAAAATAAACAAGTCCTGCACATCTTATACACTATGTGGACAAAAGTATTGGGACATACGATTTTTTTTTTTGTGTTCGAACTAGGCCCCTTACTTCCAGATCAATCTCAGCATTCTGACCTTACAAATGCTCTACAGAATGAACGGACACAAAATCCCACAGGAACTACTTTATTTTGCGAGAGTGGAAGCTGTTCTAGCTGCAAAGGGGGGCCAACTCCATATTAAAGTCTATGGATTTTAATGCAATGTCATTAAAGTTCCTGTTGGTGTACTGGTTAGCCATCCCAATATTTTTGTCCAGATCAAGTATTATTACGTTTGGAACATAATAAAACACATGGAAGCCAAGCTGCTGTAAAATTCTCTCTTATGGGGCATTTTTATTCACAAATGCCAAGATACAACCAATGTTTTTTCTTGTTTTTTCAGAGAACTGGTACTGTGTCATAAATCTCTCAAATTCATTAAGTAGTAATGAGACTCCCTTAAAATTACTTAAATTGTGTATTTATTTACTTCTTTCTCCATTAAAAGGTTTTATTTACCTTGTGTGCTCTATTCAATGACCTGCACACGTCTCTTCGGTTAACAATAATTCAGCATTCAGGCCCTGGTCAGTTAACAGCATTACATTTACATGTATGGCATACAGCAGACACAAACTAAAGTTTGTTATCTTGTGCTAGCAAGACTGATGTTGCCAGTATCTACTTAAATGCAGCTGTTAGCACATCATTGCTGTCAGGAGAAAACTCAGTTTGTCAGTTTTCTTAATGTAATTTTTTACTTATATAATTTGAAAACATCACCTGACCTTTACATTATATCAAAACGGGCAACAGGCAAAAATTAATCAGAGAATATGTTTTTACTTTACTTTTTCATAATAAGACAATTTTTCACGTCCTGTTTTGGAGATACGAGGGTTTATTCTGACAGCAGCAACATGCAGTAAAAACATACATAAGAAAAAAGGTTGACAACATACATATATATTTAGAAGAAAACCAGTTAAACTATCCTAGTGAAGAATGATGTGGTCCTTTGGTGTATATCCAGCTGTTTTTTCTCTCTGAACAGATCGAGTACAATCTCCACAATGGGTTCATTCTTCTGAATGGTAAACAAAAGCAAAACTGGCAAACAGCAGCATGTCTCACGAATCCTCCTTCTCTTGGTACCTGCAGGTTAACAACCGAATGAGATGTCAGACAGTTTCTAGGGATAAGAGAGGCACAGGATTTTCCTATTTAAATTCACTGTGAGTGAAAATATAGTCAGATGATGAAACATTTTCAGCATATTTAGAGATTTAAAGTGTTTGAAGCCCTACCTGCAGTGAATGCACGTAAAAAACACTGTCTGACCCTCATCTGCCGACCTCATCTGACGCGTGTGGTAAACCATTCCGTCTTTATTACAGCGTGAACATCTCCTGTCAACCTGGTGGAGAATGAGACACACAATATTCAGAAATACTAACATTGACCCCTGCCCTGAGCACCGTAAATAAAATCACTGTTAATGAAACGTACCACAGGGCCTTTCAGTTCAGAGTCCGCTTCACTGTCCGCACTAATGGAGCTCTGCTCTAAAGGATTAAACACCACTGACGACTTGATGACGTGACCGGCGAATTCTGAAGAGAGAGGGAAAGGCTCAAAGGGGAACTTTGTCGATTTTGTTTCTGCATAATTAAATGGAGAAAGTGTAAACAAAGTCATTCAGAGTGGTTTAGTGTGAAAGGCTCCATTGTTGTGTCCATTGAGAGTCAGAATTGTTCATAGTTGTGGTGATGGGAACCAGATGTCTGAAGCACTTAAGGCCTCTAAAAGCTATGAATGCTGTGTCTGATGGCTGGGACACTGATTTACTATGGTACTGAAAGGCATTTTTAAAAAATGTACAGGGATTTTCCAGATTTGCCATTATTTACTATTCTCAATTTTACATTAATATTATAAGGCTCGTGTCGGTTGTTTGGAATAAATAAGTGGCTTTATTTGTGCTGTACGTTTTGCGATTCCTATTAACTCTACTGCAACTGGTTAGTCTCTCTTCAATGGGCCACTTCACATCAATCCACTCTGAATTACTTTGTTTACATCTCAGAGACTGAGTCATGCAGACATTCTGCTGTATTTTCAACAGAGCTGCTATGTTTTAAAACTGATGAATAAATAAATAAAGCATAGAAAACAGTAGCATTTGACACTGTAGTGGATAAAAGGTGGTGGGCAACATGACAAGACATTTAGATTGTAAATGAAATGCCCAGAAAACCAGCAGTGCTGCACAAAAAAAGACTAAATACAATTTTTATTCAGCACTTCACACACCGGGTCGAACTTAATCCAATTAAACATTATAATTCAGCTCACTTCGCACTGGAACACGCTGGATAATGAATGATACATTACACATTTTAAAGGGAAAACTACAACCTTATGCTTTTATTTTATGAGCTCCACCACCCACATATGCCCACTATGTGTGTGTACAGTTACAGACTGTAGCCCATGATTTGCTGCAGCCTTCCCTACGTCATTCATCACTCGTAAGGTGTTACTGCTTGGCTACAAACTACCACCATTCAAATTGACCAAACAAAATGTATTCAGTGGTCAGAAAGGGACCAGTAAAGAAAGGATAGAGGGTAATTCACAAACTGTGCAGCCTCAGATGGGCTTTAGTGCACCAGCACCCAGAACGGGTTTTTCATCACCAGCACCCAGAACGGGTTTTTCATAAAGTAGCCAGGTATCTTGGGTAAAAAATGAAATCTCACCGCGAACAGGGATCTTGAAAGAACACCGAGGACAAGTAATGACGTCTTGAAATACAGGAACTGGGAGAATATTACCACAGTCAGGACAGAAGTTTATGTCTCCTCTGAAACAGGACATGGTTCCAAACTGAGATGGAAAAAAAAAAATCACAAATAACTTATACATGACAATCCCCATATACACAGATCAGCAGTCGCAACCTCAGTCTCTGAGAACTGAACTAATCATTTTTAGAGGAAACCCCGCACTAAAGCAGATATCTGCTGCCCTGTGACGCATCGATGGCAGCTGCGGTCCAGAACTTCCCTCGTGGAGCGTCTCAAGCGTTCGTGTTTTTTATTTTGCACTTAAAGCCCTGTATTTTTATTGATTGCATTCATTTATTATGGCATTTACCTGCTTATACCAAAGAAAACACACTACCTGAATTACAGTGCAGTCTATACTGGGGTAAAATCAGTATTTTACATTCTAGCACTGCGGGAGACAGCAGTCCAGTGTAAAGTGTACAGTACGCATGATAATTTAGCAGCATGAGGCGTGGAGGACAAGATGTCACAACAGCAAAACAAAACAAAAAACAATATGCGGTTTCCACGAACAATCTGCAAGAAACTGAAGCAACTTACTGCGCGCATATATATATATAGCTAGACTCAACACTGTTCTGTTTAGCATTAATACAATAAAAATAAAAGCAATTAAATAAAGAAATCTTTCAATAAACAATCCCAGGTAATGAGGAATTTCATTTCCCCCCCAAAAATATACACATAATTACACTGGTTTTAGACAGTTATTCACAGTTGTATGATGAGAAATTAGCCATTCTAGAAAGAGATTGAAGCCTAAATCATTCTCAGCAGTGGTAATTGGAACCATAACCCTAAATAGTTTAACAGTGTAAAATTTACATGAAAGATACTGTTTTATAATCATTTTGCCAATCCTCTGGGGATTTTTTTTAAAAATCCATTCTTGGCAAAAAGGGCCATGCAAAGCAATACAGAACCAAGAGAAACCACTATTTCTCCATTATCAACCTGACAATGTACTGATATGACCATAGACGTTATAACACGTAAATACTAGCTGTTTTAGACAGTAAATTAAAAAGCTACATCACCACCCTTGATCCCAATCCCCACCACTCAATTCAACATCCTAAACCAAACTGCTGTAAATGACATTATGTTAAAAGGACTGAATTGCTTACAAATATTAAAAGAGGTCTTTGAAAACCCCCTCTTTAACTGCGTTTAACTCAATTAAGAGTAAAAGTAAAAGAACTGCATCACAACAGCTAGCTAAACTGATCAACAAATGCACAAATGTGTAAAAAATACAGCATTTCTGGGCATAATAGTCACAAATATGGGCTTCAGCAGACACTTCACAGCCTACATACTCAAACCTGTGTCTGAAAACATAAGAAAAAAATTAAGTAAAAAGTGGAGAAACTTGAGAAGTTGAGAAGCTAGCCGCTATGCTAACTAACATGTAAACACGTGTTTGCACCATAAGATAATACACATATTTTGCAGGGTTTTAAATAAACTTACTGTTTGAAATGACACTTCGGGGAAAGGAGATAAAGAAGATCTTGAAGAAGCACAGGGAAAACGACGAAACGTCTAAAAAAGAAGGGAAAAAAAGAGGCGTTTTCTGAGGGCGGAGGGAAGGGCAGCTGCTAGCCGGGAGGACCCCTCAAGTGACGGACAGCAGGTGAAGAAGAGACACTTTCTCACGGGTTCTGGAGAGGAAAAACAGGTAAATCCCACTTTTATGTGTAATGAAATGAAAGTAAACTAAACCAGCATTGCTCTGGGGTGAGCGGTGGTGCAGCACAGTGCCTATAAACAGTGAAACACACTTAAAAACACCATCTGGGCTGTGCGGACCGGAGCATTTATCGCCTTCTATAAACTCAAACACCTGCTTTAAAACCATGCAAACTATAATACAGCCTTTGCTCTGCACAATAAGGTCGATAAAACCCTCTTATTATGAAAAATATGCTGTTTTTCAAGTTAGCTTCTTGCAAATTCTCCATTCCACCTTAAATACGTTGGTAAACGCACCATTTTAGGTGGAGCTGACGGTGCAGAACCCGACCTGAACCTCTTATAATAAATAGTAGGATTGCAGAATACAGTACGCAGGAAATAAAATCAGTTTGGCCTAAATTATTAATGCATCCTGCTATTCATTCAGATGCGCAGTGCTGATGTTTGTTAGGACACTGGCCTGCATTCATTTGACTAGTTTTATTATTTATAGTACAGTACTATTGATCTCTAGTGGATCATGTGGACAGTGTTGATCCTCAGATCACACACAGATCGAGTGTGATCAGATGAATCGATTTAATTTGGTGTAAATTATAAATGCATGCTATTAACATTCATACAGATGATCTGCATTGATGTTTATTAGGATATTGGCCCAGATTCATATGTTTAGTATTCTTATTTGTAATGTTTTTATCTAATTCTCAGATCTCACACACTAATCCAGTGTGATCAGATGAAGTGTTTGAAAAGCTTACTGTGCAAAACACAGTTTACTATCCGATCTCGGTTACCAGCAGCAAAAATGGGTGAAATAATGCCCTGAAATGTCCTGATATCGCGAAGCGAATTTGTGACAACGTATCGTGTATCTGCATTTACATTCATGGCATTGCGACTTCCATTACCCTAACTACCAGGGACAGTCTCCCTGGAGCAACTTGGGGTTAAGGGTCTTGCTCAGGGACCCAGTGGTGGTAATACTGAAGGTAGGATTCGAACCTGTGACCTCTTGGTCTGAAGGTAAGTATCCTACCCACTGAGCCCCTCCACCCCATTTCTAAAGTGTTAAACCAGTGCCAATCAACAGCCCAGTCCTGCAAATGTATATTTCACATTCCAGCTCTAGTCTCATTAGTAAATTATTCCACAGCTGAAAATCTGAATACAGAGCCCATTTATCTTCAATCTAACTTCATTCTAACTATTGTGATAATGCTGTTTTCAGTCTTTGTTGAATGTGTGTGAAGCTTTATCGTGTATGATGTTTTAGATTTTGCATTTTTCTTTTCTTTGTGTGCCTGTATGTATAATAATAATTTTGTTCATATTTCATTATAAACAATCTTATACTCAAAACAAATCAATACACAAGAGTATAAACAGGACAGCCACCAATAACAGCAGTTTAATGTTTGGGTAGCTGATGTTGTGCAGAAATAATACACATAAATAAAAAAGGTGGGAGTAACAGACTGACTCGGGATATAAATTGTGATAACAGTCTCTGGGGTGGAGGAGGTTTTGTGTTTGTGTGTTTGTGTGTTTGTGTGTGTGTATCACAGTTCTTAATGTGTTTGTGTGTGTGTTTCACAGTCCTTGGTGTGTGTGTGTGTGTGCTGGGCAGGGAGGTGTGTGATGGAGGCCACAGCTCTGGTAACGAGGCTGTTCCTGAGCCTGTGCAGGATCTTATTGTCTGAACTGTTTGCCGGATGGCGGCGGTTTGAACAGGGAATGCTCGGTGGGTCCCTGGTGCTGCTTGTCGCGGTCCTCCTCAGATGACTGGCGTAGATGGTGTCCAGCTTTGAGAGCTCCATCCTGACAATGTGCTGGATGACCTTCACCAGACAACGCAGGATCTCTCGCTCGGCAGCTGTGCAGCTGGCACCTCAGCGGCAGTCAGGATACTCGCGATTGTGCCCCTGTAGAGATATAGCAACAGATCCAAAGGGAGCCAGGCTGTCTCACCTTCCTAAGAACAATCTTTCGGCACTTTTCCATAAGTCTACAGGAACGGTTCCATGGAGTCGAACCGAGTTTTTTCAGTCAGAGCCTTTTTGATTCTTGTAGCCTCATTTGAGATTTTAACTTTTCTCTCAGAATTGTTTAGCTAGCTTGTTGGTGATGTCCTGGTGCTATAATACATATATCTTCAGTTCAGACAGATTGTAGTGCATATACTTCATCAATTTTCCAGTTGTTAGTTCGATAAAGGATTTTGAAGGCTGATACAAATATTTGTTGGTTTTAAAATCTGATATTCCGATATATCGGCCGATATATAAATACATATATATATATATATATATATATATTTTTTTTTTTTTTTTTTTTTTTTTTTT
>JBBPDB010150515.1:0-14354 GCA_037974465.1 Brachypetersius altus
AATCCCTAAATCCCTAGATAAGGCCATCACCAAACCACTGCATGTCAGTTCAGTAGCTATCATACTATGTCTGGACCCGATATGGAGATTTTTTACTGTGGCATTTAAGAATAATTAAAAAATAAAAACAGCCCTTTCAGCATTTATTTATTAATCGTCCTCATGTTTGAAAGCAGATAAAATCCCTAAATTAGATAAGGCCACCACCAAACCATTGCAGGTCAGTTCTGTAACTATCATACTATGTCTGAACCCAATATGGAGATTTTTTACTGTGGCATTTTACTGTGTGGGGGGGATTTGAAAAAATGACCTCTGTATTTGAAAAATCCTGGCTACGGCCCTGCAACCAATCATCGTAGGTTCCTACTTATACCTTGCCTAGGTACCCAACAACCACACACATGACAAGCCATGACGTCACACACCCGTGCCCAGAGCTGTGTACCCCCAGTACTCGGCCAATGGACTTTGCTGTGGGCATAACTGAGATGGACCAGATGTGACACCACCCCTCATTTCTTCTTTGTGTTTTGCTTCCGAAGAGCCAAACACTCTTGTATTTTTAATGCGGTCTTGAGGAACAGTTAGTCTCCCTGAAGACCTTTCAACGAATCTCATTTTCAGTCCAGTGCCTGCACCTGACTAGTTTCAGAGATGTTTAGTTTGTTAAGCCACTCATTGACCTACACATGAATCTTTTAAGCAGAACAAAGAACATCAAACTTAAGGCCTGAACCAGTGATGAAATAGGTGAAGATTATTCCAGATGATCAGGCAGTGATCAGTATACTGGTGGTGCTGAATGCTGAGTGGTTGGAACTCCTTTATAGAGGCATGTTGTTTATTTACAGTTTGACAGACATAGTGTTTTTTGCACCAACAAGTTGATTCAAAGCAAAATATAAAGGAATGAGGTGCAACTCAAGACAGTTGCATAGTACTGTATATATATCATACATTCAGTCTGAGGTTTCAGCCCCGAAGGTTCTCAAATTGACCTTGAACTACACTTTTTTCATTCCAGTCATTCTGATGCTTAGTTAAACACCCCCTGAACAAATTACGCCTCTACCGTTTAAATTTGAATTACAGATTGGCACAGATAAAGCTAAATTTGAATTACAGACTGGCACAGATAAGGCTGAATTACAGATTCTATCATGGTGTAAGGTGAAACATATTAGCAGTAAAAACATGCTATTAATAATGTTGTGATAATTGTTTTTACAATTCCAACCGTTACTCAGGTTTCCCGTTCCATAAACGGCACTATTTTCACCGTATTGAAAGGGAAAAACCATTTCCTAATAGTGCATTGATTTTAATAAGAGTACTGATATCATTGTCAGTGCAAAATAGAATCAAGACTTTTTTTTAACATTTGGTTAAAACATGGTTTAAGGCTTAAGTGTGTATTAAATCAGGCCTCGTGGCATCACTGGAAAACTGAAGGAGCAAACCTCAGACACCAAACATGTCTTTTGAGGAGTGGTGTGTAGATTTAATTCTAAAGCCAAACCATCGCTTGAAGTGATTTGTGGAAGTAAAGGACAAGTCGGAGCCTCTCATGGAGGGAGGAATGTAATCTCTCTGTCTCACTGCGGTGACATCACTGCTGCTCACCATGGAAATCCCTGGCTCGACAACAGGCTACCATGGCAACCGTCTCGTCACCCCCGCCCAAAAGTTCAGCAGTAAGAACAGAGAGCCGTGCTCCAGCGTGGCACGAGGAAAGGCCGAGCAGGTTCCGCACTCTTTCGCTCACTGTTTCCGTTCCAAACATTTTCCCAAGTGCCACAGATGTCTTTTGGGGTGAGAGATTTGGTTTGAGGAGAATTATGGCAGGAACACTTAAGTACCACAGCACTTCACACATCTGCACTCTATCAATAGATTTCAGCAAGAGGACGAACAGAAGTATTACAGCCCTCCTCTCTCTCTTACTCTCTCTCTTCTTTCTCTCTCTCTCTCTCTCTTTCTCTCTCTCTCGCTCGCTCTCTCTCTCTCTCTCACTCTCGCTCTCTTTTCTCTCTCTCTCTGTCTTCTCTAATTTTCCCAAACACACTCACAACCTTAAAAGCTCACGTGAACGGAGTGATCCCATCTTCAACGTGATGTTTAATCTCAGGGTAAAAGAGAAAATTCCAGTTTCAAGATGACTACTAATGATACAAGATACTTTTGTCCATTTTTATGGCTTATAGGAGTCATACAGTGTCAGAAACAACAAGTGTGTTGGGCTGGGTTTTGATATCCAGAACTTTTATGGAAGTACTTCAGTACAACAGAGTTGTGTTTATTACCAAACTTCAATATCAGTGAACCAATAAGGATGCTCGTTCCAAATCCAAGCTGCTGATGTCTAAATTACATACCAAGCCAACATTGTTTTGATTTGAGTCATGGCATGTTGTATTATTTTCTATCATATTACGCTGTTGTATCATGGCTAGAACACGTGGCCTAACATATAAGGTTGTGACAAAAGCATACTATAAAGCTTTGGTTTCAAATATGTATTCTTATTTATAATTGCTTTTACTGTTAAATATTGCGTTGCTTGTAATGTTCAATTAAATAATGTCGACAAATTGTTCATTCAAACATCAATATGAAATTTCAGCGCTGCTGAACAGTTACTGTATTGAAACGTATCAAATTGAAAAATAACTGAAATAACTGATATATCATTTCTATGCATGCTCTTAATGTGAGAATCTGCAGTCTGCTGTGGTCAGTTTAGGCCAGTTTAAAGTGTTGCTTATGCCATAACCATGTTAAGGATGTCATTGTATCAGTATTGGTTTTCTTACCTAGAAGTTTGGAGCCCTTAAAAACTCGAAGCAATCTGCGACCACATTGGTATAATGACTAAACAGGATAAACCACTGCTAGTATAGTGTTATCACTGCATACTTACACACAGTTTAGGCTGTAAGAAATGCTGCATGTATCAATATCTAACCCTAACACTGCTTCCGCCATGGACATGTTCAAATCATTGAAGTCAATAAATATAATCCTGTATTAAGCTTCTTGGATTTTCGTGCAATTAGTGATTTTTGGAGGAACTGTGGAATATTTCTGAGGCCTCTTACTAGCAAATCAATGTAACATAGCTGTGTTTTGCCTTAAAAAAGAAGGTCAAGGGGAAAAATCCTCACAACTTGGGATTTAAAGACGATGAAGTGGAAACTTCAGGACTGAAAAATGTACAGATTCCCCAAAGTAGACATTAATTTTCTCTTGTACTGGCAATGATTATGATATGTAGACCACTGCGTATCAAAACATGGAGAAACATTTTCTATATGGATGCTATATGTGGTCTACTTCATATAGGCACATACTAAACCCCCACTGCAAGAGTTAATAGCCTTTTTTTGTATTTCAAAGCACTAATACTTTCTGGACTTAGAAAGTAACCCAGCCAGTTTGCCTCGTAATACTGAATAATACGTCGCACAGTGTTAAAAGATGACTTAGACTGTTACGACACTGGCATCTAAGCTCTGTTGCACAAAACTAAAGAAGCGAATTTCAGACATCAGACATGTCTTAGCTGATCAGCTGCATTTGAGAGGAAAATCACTTTACTGCTAAAGCTGTCAGAAACAGAAGAGGACCTGCATTGAACAGAGATTCCTGGAAGCAGTGTGTGTAACAGGATTACACTCCTAATCGCCTCAGTGTCCCCTCCGCCACTCAACCTCTATAAAGACTTCTGATGTGCCGGAGAGGAAGAGAGAGAATTAGAGGACGACAGAAAGAATGAATGATACACTGAGAGAGGAGAGAAGCTACATATATTTTGATGCACCCACGAATTGGGAAATAGGTGGTAAAAACAAGCCTAAAACTGCCTATTTTTATAGTGTACCCCACCACCCCCACAGCGCTAGACTGTAAAATCCAGATGTCCACTATATATACTGTTGTGTAATTCATGCAAGGACATTTTCATTGGTATAAGCAGGTAAATACAGTAATAAATTCATTTAATTTATAGTAATAAAAATACAGAGCTTTAAGAAGAACAAAGCTGAAATAAATTGGGAACTTCCAAGCTTCTAAATACAGCGGTGTTTCACCATCCCAGGGCGCGCTTTTTCTGTTTTCTGGACTGTAACAAAAAATGTATAAATGTATATGTATATTTTAAATGGAAATATGGCTGAAATAATATGAATGTTTATGTTACAAAATTAGTAAAAAAAAAATTTTTTCTTAATG
Organism: Brachypetersius altus; assembly: GCA_037974465.1. NCBI lineage: Eukaryota > Metazoa > Chordata > Actinopteri > Characiformes > Alestidae > Brachypetersius > Brachypetersius altus. The sequence goes on from JBBPDB010150515.1 coordinate 4,237, forward strand.
ATTTAGCACTAAAATGCATAAAATTGTATATAATTATAAACAGCAAAACAATGGGGAGTATATTTACACAATTATTAGAAAAAATCTGAGAATGACTGACGCTACCAACCTAAATCTGAGTGTGTCTGCACACTGTGAACACACCATTTCCTTGTATACGCTATAATTTAAGTGTTGCTATCATTATATACTTAATGGGGCACCTAACTTGCCTCCTATAGCAGTGCCATGATAGTCTTGAGTGTGAGATTTTCCACAAAACACTGACTGATTAGTTATCAAGCATGAGCTAAAATCCAAAGGATCAGGGACTGTGATCACAAACTGGATCTTCAACCTAATTTGAGAATGAATTCTTTTACTGTTATCGCAGATTACTCAACAAATGATATTGTTGCTAGTACTACTAAATCCAGATACTCTATTTGAGCAATAAAATACAAGGGTGTCATTGTTTGTAACAAAATACAGCAAGAAGGAGTGATGCTATATCTTAGATCAATATTTTCATGTCTCCCCTTTCAGTTTATTGGGCATAACATCAGCAAAAAACTAACAGTACAATACAATGTGATACAGTACAATACACTGAGATATAAGTGATACAATAGGGTACATTATTACCATTAGTAATCATAAATCATTAGTAATCATAATAATAGTAACTCTGAAGAATCCCTTTCATTTATGTAGTGTCTTTCTCACACTTACAGGCGCTTTAGATGTTAATAAGAAGTGAAGTGAGAGTGTTGAGAATGAGTGAAAAAAAAAGACAGGTCTTAAACAGAGGGGATGAAGAAGAGCCAGGGAGGTGCTGAGGGATGGAACTTCAAAACCTGAAGACCTCAAATCCATTTTGATCTTGCTCTGGTCTTGAGGTCCACCACCAGTAGATCTGAACTAGTGGACTGAAGGTGAGAAAGAAGGCGGGCTGGGTGAGCTTAAAACTTAAAAAAAAAGTAAAAGTTAAATGTATTTTATTTGCTCAGAGACAGACAGTGTAGCTGATGCCATTTGGATGAAATTTATTCCTGCACACACACACACACACACACACACACACACTAGTAAGTTCATGGCCTGCTTTTCAGTAAGTTCAGCTTTTTCAAGCAGATCTTAACCTCACAAGTCTTGGCCAGAAACTGCAGACGATCATTATGGAACATAATGCTGTCACTCAAACGTTCCCAGATGTGTTTTGGCCAAACCCATACAATCAGGAATCGCTCGGCTCTCTTATGGTTTAAAACCCTCTGCGTATCTCTGCCAGCTCTGCAGCTCAGTATGGGTGAGGCTTAAAGCAAAAAACTTTAGGAAAAAAGCAGGCAGAGATGGCGAATACCTCACGGAATAACTTCATGTCTTGTCAGCTCCCCGGTTATCACTCCTTAAATAGCTGTAATCATTTCCATCTGCCTCGAGCAGTGTTCAGAATCAAAGCCTCCAGAGGACCTCCCCTGACGAAAAAAGTCTGCTTTTGTATCCATAACAACAAACTGTTGACGGTTGCGTCAGATAAATCATAGCGGAGCTGGACACACAGACCGAGCTCTTCTGGGAAAGAGAGAGGCCCAGGATTTCAGCTTTCGCGTCAAACTGGCATCCTTCTCATTTCTCAGGGCAAGACGCTTCCCCCTGTTTTTCCACTCTTTCCTCTGCTGTTCGGGTGGTCTCGGTTCCACAGTCCGCTCTGTGTGTGTCGCTGATTGTCGACCGATACACAGTGATTTCCTGTGTGGCACGGGGGGCGCGAGGGCCTGCGACCTAATGACCTCTGATCCTGAAGGAAAAATGGATTTTCTCTCTCTCTCTCTCTCTCTCTCTCTCTCTCTCTCTCTCTCTCTCTCATTCTGTCACTTTCTCTTTTTCTGTCTCATTGTACCCTTTCTTACTTTATTAATCTCTCTTTCATTCTCTCATTCTGTCCCTCTCAATCTGTTTTGCTCTCTCTCTTTTTCACTTTTCTCCCTCTCACCCTTTCCCGTTTTCTATTTATCTCTGCCTCTCTCATTCTCTTTCGATTTCTCACTTTTTTCTTTATAGTCAAATCAGGTCAAGTGATATATATATATATATATATATAATGTCATATAAAAGATCTATATATTTTTTCTCATTTTCATTCTTCCTTCTCTGTCACTTTCTCTTTTTCTCATTGTACCCTCTCTTCCTTTAACTTTACTCTCTCTCTCTGTCTCCCTCTCTCTCTCTCTCTCTCTGTCTCTCTCTGCCTGCCTGTCTCTTTCTTTCTTTCTTTTTTCATTGTCCTCCCCCGCCCTGACCCCTCCTCGTTTTTTTCCAGTGTCCTGTCTGTGAATGTGTCTTCTTGTTCTCTCTGAGTGCTGGGCAGCCTGCGGAGATTCTGTTAGAGATGGTGTAAAAGGCCTGAGCCAGAGAGCCTAGCTTTATCCCTGATAGTGTCACACTCGCCCTCCCTCTCATTTTCCTCCGTTTCCCTATCTGCTCCCCCTGCTGACATCTCAGTAAAGTGAGTCAGACACAAAGACATTGATGACCAGTGAACGGACAGGTGGGCAGATGCGGAGCAGGCAGGGGGACAGACTAACACACACAGACGCGTGCGGCAGCAGGCGGGCGGACAGTGACATAAAGAGGACAACACGAGAGATGACAAACCTTCAAAATTAATAGATTAAAACTGATGAATTAGTAGAACACCCTCTGGCACTAAAAGGCACAGATGACAGTGCACATTTTCCTTCTCAGCAGGAGTGCATGAGATGTGTTTTTCCATAAAAAATAGGGAAATGTAATTAGTAGTATTAGTAGTGTTTTTCACTATTAGTAGTGATCTGTTTTTCACAATTACAACCTGTGATGTAGTGCCCTATTTTTAGTCGTACTTAATGGTATGATTGCTCATCTCGCTCTGTGAAGTGGAAAACATCACAGACTGGAGGTTTAATTCCCTATCCAGGCTGGAATGCCACTTCTACAGCCAATAAGATTATGTGTCCTTGGGAAAGACTCCTTATGCTATACCCCTGTCCACGGATCAACATATGACGTTTCAAGTTACGATGCTCACTACCATTTAAAAATTGAGACGTAAGTGTTATTGCCGCACTTACGGACTATGTGGGAGAACTTGTTTGGTTGTGTATGGTGGAAGAGTGCGTAGAATACACGGAATAATCAGTAACGCGGTGCATTAGTGAGAAAATTGCTGTCAGTGTTGCCAACACTGTGTTAGTGTTGCACACGTCCGTCCAGACGCTCGGAAAGTGAAAGATCTGCGCGTGTGCCTGCAGTATGACAGTCAAATCAACTGACCAATCATAAACCTTTCAAGGTTGATCTCACACACTCACAAATTAATTTGTTATTTTATAAAGCAAAGTAAAAAAATGCATGTGTATGAATTACAGTTCAGTCTGTACAGTGGTAATATCAGCATTTACATTCTAGCACTGCTGAAGTTCAGTACGAATACAGGTTTATTTTTTACATTTTCTTTAAGTCGAATGTGTTTAAAATGAAATTAAAGTGTAATTAGGGTTTACACTATGAAAGTTTGCATTTTTAGGCATTTTTTTTACCATAACACAACACGGTTTTTCACTATATGTGGGTTTACTTGAAACATAACTGTATTTATTTCCATTTCCTGTTTCTATGGCTCAGTTGTGTTTTTTATTATTTTAAAACTGTATTAGGATCAGTGAGCGACCCAGGCTAGGGTGTGTTTTAATGCACACGAAAATACAGGTTACATCACTGTTGTAGAGTTGGGTAAATAATACGAAAAAATGATGTAAATTAATAATAAATAATAAAATAAGAATTGTGCTGTTACTGTCAGTATAGGCCATAAAAAAGGGATTTTCCTTGATGTTTAGTGTGGATTCTATACAAACTATGCATCCACCATGCTTTTGTCTGCAGAAAAGAGCAGGGACAACTGCCAGCTGACAATAAAACAGACCCTGTGAAGGTTGTTGTTGCTGCGGTTGAGTTGTTGTTAAGTGAGAATTCGTAGATCACTGATTGTGGTTTAAATGATAGGGACATATGATGGAAAACAGTAAGAAGGAGCTGAATGGCTGATCTGTATCCTGCCAGACCACAAGACAAAGATAAAACGAGGCATAAATGAGGTATAAATAGAATGTAGTGCTGGACAGTATTGATATATCAGTATCAGCTGATATTTACAAGTAAAAAATTTGGACACACCTTCTCATTCAATGTTTTTTCTTTGTTTTTATTATTTTCTACATTGTAGAGTTATATTGAAAACAAACTAAATGGTGAAGGAACACGTGTAACCCCCCCCCCCCAAAATGATCCCAAGCCACCCTAAATATATAGTAATTATTATACTACAAGACATCACTGAGCGCAGATACGCACTTTACAAATAGAAACAAGACTATATATTGAAATTAGAAATAATAAGTCTAGCTATCATTATTGAATTAAAATGATGTACTGGCTGTTGAAGCTGCTGTAGGTAGCAGGTGGGCATTAGGACCCAGGCGAAGCTACACGGTGCTGCTTGTTAGCGAGTAGCAACCGGAGCCCATTTAGTAATATTTCTCTGGTAGCGCCGTTTGTACTCAGTTCAACAGAACAATACTATGAGTGTCCATAACTGTTCACTGCTTAACTTTACTTCTTTCCTTAAGTGAAAGGAAAGGTTTGGTGAAAAGTTTTCAGCCCTCTATACACGCTTATTCCTTCCTACAACCCTGGGGGCTAAGCCTCCCTTGTCTTTCCGTCCTAGTGACGTCCCTGTTTCACAGCAGGTATACATCCGTGCTAAAATATCAAGGTGAAAGTCATCATAACTCGCGTAGAATAGACCCAGTTCCCAACCCAACTTTGAGAATAGATTAACGGCGCCCCTTTGCTAGAGGGAAACAAAGCACACACACACACACACACACTCACACACACGCCTTTATAAAGGCCATAAATAAGGTGGTCTGGGCGGAGGAGGTGACTGTGAGTTTGTGGCCTGACTTTTCACTCTCTTTCTCCGTCTCGTGTTGTGATTACTGAGGGAGCCGCACTTAATTAAAATCTGCTTCTCATTCCGAGCGGCTGCTACTGACCCTGCCCAGCCCATTAAGACGGCTTTTCAGAACTGCTCTCCTTTGTTGCTGCTCTGGCTGCATTGGGGGAACATAACACTGCACCTATGAAGCTCCATGGGGAAAAATAAGCGCGAGTCAGAGGGCTAGTGACTGTCTGCATGCATCAAAGTAATGTATTCTCAGTGTCCGCTTTATTACAAACACTCGTCTTGTACTTCCACTCACTTAATGAGGTCCACGTGCCTTTTCTGCTGATGCTGATGTTTTATATTAGCCATCGTCCAGACCTCCATTCATGATCAGTTTCTGTCTGGATTCACCTTTGGCTGGATATTTTAGGTGGTGGACCACTCTCAGCCCAGCAGTGACACTGATGCATGTAAAACCCGGTTGTGGCTGATACACACAAGCATGCTACTGCCAAGTCCGCATCACTGCTGGGCTGAGAATAATCAGATACGAACATTAATAATATTTGGACAGTAGGGGTTATTAACTTCAGGCCCTATAATGTGGACCTATAATGTAGGTGTCTCTAATAAACTACTAACTAATAATAAACTAAATATTTCTTTTTGGAGCAAAATCATTATTCTGTATTTGATCCATGTGTTAATAAATCTTCTGTAAAATCCTTCAGAATGTGATTAGGAATGAAAATTCCACGAATGCAGGTGAAGGCTGCTTCAGAAGTGCATCACCCAGTTCAAGCTCTTTTATCTGAGCAGTAAGAGACAGAAGATACACAAGTTACTATTAGAATGAGCGCAAACAAACAAGAAGGCATTAAATAATATCAGGATTTGTTTTGTACTGTGAGTTGGTTTAAAGAACGCATGTTCGGTCCCAGATTTCACCTCCAGCTATTGTCTGGACTTGTGAATCTCCGTCAGCAGGTTTAATTTAATCAAGTTTTGATTGAGCTGAACCAGGCGTTTGAAGTCGAACTACACTGTAATACTGGGCTTGCAATACATGGCAAGGTCTGGAAACGATTAAGCAAACACACAGACATACATAAACTATTTACTGCATTAATATTATCTGAATAGATTCTAGTTGCCAGCTTTTAAAATATATACAACTCAGTTAAACAGCTTTTTCATTAGATTTTCTCAGGTGTCTCAGACTTTTGCACGGTGCTGTATATGAATGTGTTTACAGATAGACATGAGTCGGGGTGAACTGCACAGACCTGTAGTGGAGAAATCATCTGGGCTTTGTATCATGAACAGTGATTACAGATTGTTTGTGCGCCACGTCTTGCCGGGAAACTGTTCCATTCAGCAAATTATCCAAAAATCTGAAAAGTGCTTGACCAAAAATGGTCAGTTCAGCCTGAAGTGCTGATTACATCCATGACGTGCCCAGAAAAGCATTTTGTGACATAATGTGACAGAACCGATCACTATAAGGATAAATACTGTCCACCTCTATTACTGGGTTTAACAGGGGCCTATCATTTCTGACAGGCCTGACCCACACGCACACTATTTATCTGCAAATTAGCTTCTACTGACATGGTGATGATGAGGACAGTAATCAAACAGGTGTTCAAACAGATCTGAATTCTGATTCATGTCCTGCTGTCCTCTGGCAGACGATATAGAAGCCTGCAGTCCAGGACCAGACGATATAGAAGCCTGCAGTCCAGGACCAGCCGATATAGAAGCCTGCAGTCCAGGACCAGCCGATATAGAAGCCTGCAGTCCAGGACCAGCCGACACAGGAACAGTTTCTTTCCCCTCGCCATCTCCCTCCTAAACAGCTGAACTGTCTCACTGTAAAACACCTGCAGCATCGCAAATGCACTTCATGTACTCTCTGGTATATACTCCTGTAATATTGTATTTTCTGTATATAAGATTTAGATTGTTTATTATATTGTATTGTTCATTGTTCATTTATACACACATATACATACATATGTATATTCATTAGAGGTGGGCATAGATACATGTTTTTAATGCCGTTAATCTCATTGGAATCTTGGCATTAACGGCGTTAACGACAAGTTTAAGACGTGCGCGAACCGGATAAGTCACTGAAATATCAAGGTGAAATTCATCATAGCTTGCGTAGTATAGACACAGCTCCCTCTGTCCGGCGGGGATTTAACGGCGATATTTTTTTTATCGCGTGATAAGAATCTCGCGCCGTTAACGGAACAGCACTAATATTCATATATATATTTATGTTTATATATGTACAAAAATACTTATATACATTTAACATTGATCTTATATTTATAAATATAAATCCATATTACATATTCATATTGTAGATTTATTATTGTATATTACATTTACTCAGTATATGGTTCCCTGTATCTTTTAATATTGTTGTTATTGATACACTTAATATGCAGAAAACAACAGAAACAACAGATGCTAGATCACTAACGCCCAGGGCTGGGCGATTAATCGAAAAGTAATCGAAATTGACATTCAGAAGCTATAATCGATCAAATTTTTCCAGGTCGATTATTTCGATTTCCCTTTAAAAAGTTTTTTATACTGTTGTGCTTGAGAGACACCATCTACCGGTATGTGTTCGCTCACATATAATAAACGCAATTCTGATTCTGATTCTGATTCTGGTGTCTAACTGTAACCACATTCATATATAGCACCGTGCAAAAGTCTGAGACACCTGAGAAAAGCTGAGTTTTATATGTTTTACAGTTGCATGGCCACATTTCAGACCTATCACACTGAATGAGAACAGATCAGATTCATACATAAACACTCCACTAAGACATCTGGAGTTTAAGTGTGGGGCAACAGATAAGTAAAGATCTTAAGATAATCCTCATGACCCCAATGTGTACACGGGTCACTTCGGCTAATAAGAAGATACCCACTACTATCAGCAGGCCACCAGTCTTGCGTCAGTTTATGACAAAGCTCTGCTTCTCCCCCCCTGCCTCCGCGGCTGCAGCCCTGGCAGTCGCGTCCCTCCTCCCTCCCTCCTTATCTTTACGGGCGGAGCAGCTTTTTCAGATTGTGATAGATGAAGCGGTAATTAGGGCCCTCTTTGCTAGAATCCAGCGATAGCCACACGTACCGTCTCATCCTCCCTGCTGGAACACGGCCTGAGAGAGATAGAGGACGAGTCTGGCCAACTGGAGCACTCGCAACAGTCTGAATAGCACCAAAATGGGCTGAAGCCACCCGAGAGAGTGTGACGGGGTTTAGGAATTGGAAAAAAGGAAAACAGCAAAGGTTTTCAACCCAAAAAAATAAATTAATACCAAATAGATACAAATAATATGAATAGTAGTGAAAGTAAGAATGAACCCTGTTTGGCCATTTCTATTCCCGTCAGCTCAGACCCGTTCAAGGTTAAAGTGGCAGCAGACAAAGAGTTTATAACTTTTCAAGGTTTTTCTAAAGGAACTCTGACAAAAGATATGTAGTCACTGTTAAAGACAAGCAGGTGCATCATTATGCCTGGGCATCTGGGGCCACAGTCTCAAATGAATAACAACAGATATAAATAATATAATAGAAATATAACCAATAGCCCCAATATCTGTCATGCTGCCTGTCAATGTGTCACATTTCAATATCCTAAAGGGGATCAATCCCAGTGACTTATCCACTACAGGCTTGAGACCACATGATACACTTAATATGCAGAAAACAGCAAAACAACAGAAGCTAGATCACTAACGCCTAGAGCTGGGCGATTAATCGAAATCGACATTCAGAACCTATAATTGATCAAGGTCGATTATTTCGATTACTTACCCTTTAAAAACACTGCCGCGTGTGGAGTCACGTGACCCCGCTCCGTTACGTTACGTTATTCCGCCGACATGTCGAGCACGGCGAGCTTAAACACTGAGACAACTGAGCAACTTGTCAGTGAACTATGAGGGCAAAAAAGAAAGAAATAAATAAAATAATCGTTCATTAATCGTAATCGAGTTAAAATGTTCAATTAATCGAGATTAGGCCAAATCACCCAGCCCTACTAATGCCACAGTGTTTAAAATGATGTCACAAGTGCCAGATATTCACAAAGTAACTTAATGGAATTAATAACTTCAGAATAAAGTTGGGTGGTTCCATGAAGCATAATGTAACTATACAGTGTATACTCTAATCCAGAAGTTTATTTTATTACGTTAATTCAGTTCCGTTAAAATGCATTCATTGCTGAATCACATGTTTACAGCACTTGCACAGCATGTATTTTTCTCTGAGGTGAAAACCAGTGCCAATAGAATGGGATGCTTTGGAGCAGCTGCACTTGAGTCTAAGTTCAAAATGGCCAATGCTAAACAGTGGCAAGAGGGAATAAAGCCCCCAGCCGATGGAGCTCTATGATCCAGAATGAATCATCCAACCTCAGTATCTGACCCCACTAATGCTCTCATTGATGAACGCAGTCAAATCCACGCAGCAATGTTTTACGTTTTACACCTCTTTGTTTACTCCCGTGGTGCCACAGTGTCTACAGCAGGGGGTCATTAAGCCTGGTTTGTGTACGTTTGTGATTTTTCGCCTCAGACACACCTTATTCAGGTCACTTGTTAGTAAGCAGGTTTAGTAGGTGAGCTTGAGCAGGGACATAAAACGTCGAGGCCTCTGCCCTAGTGTGAGATTTTCTGCTTTAAAGACTAAGAACGGCTAAGACCACCCCCTTCTGAGCAGGAAAGCAGGAGCAACTGATTTGGGGGTGTTGGGGCATTCATTAGCTGGTGAATGAAGAAGGAAGGCAGATCGCTGACATTACTGCATTCCTTTATAACTTTACTGGACTTTAGGGCTGCACGATATTAGGAAAACATGCGATATGCGATAATGTTGAGTGTTGCGATGGCAATATCACATGCAATAAGTGAGTAAAAACTTAGCCTTTATAATGTTCATGTTTTTCTGATTTGGATTTGATGGTAATATAGACTCCAGAAGCTGACTAGACTATAGAAAAAAATTGAATGCAGTATTTCCATTCCAGCATGTTTTTTTTTAATTTACTTAAACAGAGCATTTAACGCCTCCCATAAAACATTTGAACCATTGAACATTGTTGAAAAAAATCTGAAAA
>JBBPDB010150543.1:0-14353 GCA_037974465.1 Brachypetersius altus
TTAACCCATTCGCCAAGTGAAGCAGGGGGCAGCTACGAACACAGCGCCCGGGGAGCAGTGTGTAGGGACGGTACCTTGCTCAGGGTACCTCAGAGGTGCCTAACGGTCTTGGGAATCGAACCCGGACTTTCTGGTCGCAGGGCGAATGTCCTAACCACTAGGCTGCCCCTGTACATTTAAACAAATAAATTACTTTTCTTTGGAAGTGTGTGATATTGAGGTGTTGAGTACAGATATTTACTGGCAGTACTAGGCCTTAAACCAAAATAAGTGAAAATAGTCATGGGCAATTTCAGTTTAAAATATCGTGAATTTAATTCCACATCAAAATAGCTGCATAGTCTAAACACTGAGACATTAATAATGACCAGTAAAACTGTATATATTGATAATGGTAAAATAATGTTAAGTCTTAAAAAAAATACATTTCTTTGGACACTATTTCACTATACACCCTTTTAAATTACTGTATCAAAAGCTTCTCAAAACCACCATCAAAATGGTCAGATGAGTAAACCATTTTCAAAAGAATGGCATGAGGCAGTCTGTGCTTAACCATAAATCTGAAAAATAAAGGTCTTTTGGTTACTATTTTAACACCCTGCATGTACCTCCTACTAATATTAACCCAATAGCTGAACTAAAACAAGTGAAAGATTCACAACAAGTGCTTTGAAGGCCTGAATGAAATTTCTTGGAAAAAGAACTGAGTTAAAGTATTTTTAGTAAGTTCAGTAGTACAGTAAGCATTAAGTAAAGAACACATTTCCTATGATGCTGATAAAAATATATAGTACCAAAATACAGTAACAATAATTTCTTCCTTAAACCTCTGCATATGCTACTACTTCACAAAAGTTTACATGGGTTATTGAATGCTCTGCTTTCTACTGGGTCAAAATCTGCTTTAATATGTGTCATAAACATTTAAAAGTTGATCACTGAACAACATGTGTGTCTGTGTGCAGGTGAAAGTGGCCAGAGGGTGACCACCCCTGATCACTCTGAGAGGAGACTTGTGAGGATCAGATGTGGGCGATAATGGCCTGGTGATTTCTCTTTAAATAAGGGTGTCAATGGCCTGTGAGATTGTGATTCAAAATAGAAGTAGTTTTTCACAAAAAAAAGTGCTCAGCCGTTTTAGGGACCTACTCATATTTGCATTTAAATACAAACACAAAAACACTAAGCATGACTGCCGATTGGCTCTTGGTTTACACATATGGTTCTAGGAAAATACTGTAATTGGTACAGAACCACTGTATTATTTTGGGGTTCTTCAGCTTAACTATCACACATTTGTATTAGAGGTGATTTAATGAGCCAAAGTGGTTATTACATCCTTTTATTTGTATAAGTATAGGAGCTGAAAGCTGAAAGTTGCCTGGTTAGAAGTTATTCATTCACAGACATATGCAAAAGTGTGCAACCCCACCCCCATATTCTGGCCAAATGAAATGTCATGTTAATTTCAATAGTGAAAAAAAAGGTTGCGCTTAACCCAGAAAAATGTAAATCTAAAATATGCTATAACTTTCATAGTCAGTTTTATGTTTTCTTTTCCCCTAATATGTTAAATGTAGCAAATACGCAGTAGGTGTGTGTTAAAATGTGCAAAAAATGTATTATTTCATCAATGAAGTGAGGTGAAATCTGGTGATTTGTTTGAAGATGATTTGTTACTCTGTTCTCCACACAGCTGTGTGAGTGTGTGAGGTTTATAATTTGGATGTAATAATGAGAATGGCCTGTTCTGTAATTCTGTGTCCTTTGCTGAGCGCCTGAAGGTCTCTGACTTCATTTAGCTGTGAAGGATGTTGGCGATCGACTACACATCTGTCAGAGTTATATGAGAGTGTGTGTGTGTGTGTGTGTGTGTGTGTGAGAGAGAGAGAGAGAGAGATCAAAGAGGTGCCAGGACAGAGGTGCAGGGGGAGTGAGAGGAGTTCAAAGACTGTATTTTCATTTGGAAGCTTCCGAACCCGGACACACACATTAATTAGGAAGGTGAAGGCTGTGTGTGTTTAGGGTGTGAGAGAAGGGGAGAGCACACACAATGGGGCACCTACACTGTCACAAATGGAAAAAAGGGGATCTATACAGGTACATATAGTCCCCTCAAGTACAAACAACATAAGCAGTGAAAATGTTTAGGCACCCATACGAAACACCATCTTAGTTTCAAACTGAAAATAAGCGCTCTTCCTGTAGGAGGGAACACTTCTGCAAATGTAAATGCACAAAAAAGGAAAGGAAAATAATTGTGTCCAGTATAAAAGTTAAGGAACATCTTTTTAAAAATTGTTAAACAGAGTTTGTTCCCTAAAATTAGTAGAAGATGCCTTTAAGTGTGTTCTCCATTGTCCAGAGGTGGTTAAACTTTTACACACCACTGTACACCGTCAAAGGTGACTCTTTACCTTAAACGAGTTTTAAAAGTACACTACATACACTTTCCCAGAGAAAAGGAGCACACTGTTAACTTTAAGGGGGTAACATTTAAAAATAGAATCATAAAATTAAATGCCTGGAGTCAAGATAGACAACTGCAATGGAAGATGGTGCAATAACATTCCCTAACAAAAAATACTGAAGATGTACCCTCTGATGTACACTGAGAGTACTGCCCCAGTGACCATGCTTGAATTTAAAACAAAGGCACAGTTTTTAACACATCTAAATATATGAAATAGAATGCTTTTTTAGGTTTTCCTGTTTTTTATTTGTTATTTTTTGGAACTGCTGACAAAAGCTCTATTTTGGAAATAAGTCAATAGCCCATGCATTTGACAGTTTTTTTTTGTGACATCGGCACTCACACCTTTCAGATGTTAAACCCACAGCCCTAAAAATAAAGGTGGTGAGAAGAATTCTGTGGAGAAATGTCATATATAAAGCACTTTGAACAAAAAAATGAACAAATGGTTCTTTAAAACATCATTTTTGGAACAAAGAGTGTAAAGCACCTTTTAAAGAACCTCCATATGATATAAAGCTTATGTACCAGTGAAAGGTTTTCTAGAGTCATATGTCCAAGCCAGGAATATTTAGAACTTTGAATAATGTGTTAAACTACAAAATCTGTGTAGGCATTGTGGTAAAGATAAAATTGAATGGATTTGATTGATTAAGACCATTTTAGATGGTTGAAAAACACAGTGGCCCAGGTGCTTAAAGAGTAATGCATGTAAATTTCATGGCTCAAAGTATATGGCATAGTTTTTTTAACCATCATTAATAATATATATATATATAATTCAGAAGTACATAAATGGTTATTGATGAGAAAAGAAGCATTAGTTCATGGTTTTTGGGGAGATAAAAGTACTTTTTCTGTGGCATTTCTCCAAAGAGTCAATTGAGTCAAGTTTCTCTACAATAAACTATTTGCAAAATAAGACCATATTTTATGTGTTTCCATCAGTTTACAGAAGTGTATCCCACCGTAGAATCCGGCCATTTCTGGCCAGGTCTGGTGCCAGAGGCGTCACACATTCCATGACACACTCCCTTGTTTGTGTACTTTGTTTAAGCTATGCAGAGGTCAGAAGTCACAGGGTTAACATTGACCCCTCACGGAATCTCCAAAGCCTCCAGCGTTTGTTCCCTCCGGACACCCTAACAGCGGAGCTCCATTACAGCTGAGCCTGGAGCAGAACGGCCATACAGCACTAACACCACCAGATTACACGGACTAACACTCGCTTTACTGTACAGAACCATCCCAGTGTGACCGGAACATGAACTCAGGTGCTTCTTTCCAACCTGCTCTCTCAGAGCTCTGTCATCAGAGGCAGAAAAAAAGAGGAAATGTTTCCTCTAAAGTCAGCCTGGCCTTTTTCTTTTCAACCTTTGCACTATCTGCTGCATCTGAAGCCCACAGTTAGTCAAGAGAAGCGCACATTAATGTCATCACACTTTTACACTAAACACTTTTGCGTCAGATGGAAGTCAGCTGGAGTTTTACTTTTACACAGACGCATGAGTGAGAACAGGTTTCAGAGGGACGGCCGAAGCTGATCTAGGATTAGTCTAGAGTGTGACAGGGAGAACGGGGGAGGGGCACATGGGGAGATTTGGAGGGAATCCAGCCGTGCTGTGGTGTGGAATATTTGTTAATGGGGCTCAATGGACCCTTGTGTCATCCTGTCACACACACACACACTAGTGACTCTTCCATCCAAGGCCGAGTTCATTCAGAATTGTATGTGTTGTTTAAGGTCAGAACACCACAGTTTGACTCAGTGGAGCTCTGGTAACTCTGAACTGTTTGTACAGTTGTCAGACAGATTGATTTTAACCATTTAAAGTTCTAATGATGACAGTCTGGGGATGAACCAGTCCAAAGAACCTCATCTCTCTATTAGACACACACACACAGACCAACTCTGAGAGAAAGATATATATATACAGCAAAAAAGATGGATAGACAAATAGACAGACATATAAACAGACAGACAGATCTATGGGTTCACAGACAGACACATGGATGGATGGACAGAGACTGACAGATGGATGAATGGACTTATAGCTTTGTAGACAAACAGATAAACTGATAAAAGGTAAATTGATAGACAAAGATAAATGGAGATACAGATTCAAAGGTGTACATTGTTTACACGTGTTTAAGTATTGTGTGTATAAACGTATTCTGCTTAAGTACTGCCAAGATGAGGCAATCTGAAAGACAGAACTGTGCTGTATTAGATCATCTCTCTCCAAAAAAATGTGTTTCTCCAGAAGGCAAAAATATCCTTATAAAATGTGAAATGAAAGGTAAGGACATTTTATTAAAAGAGATTTTACATAATTTATATTCATCAATTTTTAATAAAATGTTACATACATTTTGTGTATTTAAATTAGATAAATGCTGTATATATATCAGGCAGAAAACATGTCTGTTAAAAAAAGAAGAATGTTTATCTTTTTCACAGGAGTAAAATATACACCAACTGATCACCATTACACCAACACCTTTTTTGGGGTTTGTTTACTTATTTCTTAAGGTTCTTAGCTTTCATGTTTTCAGTTCAGGTTTATTCTTATGAACACAAAATGTAAGAAAATTTGTAATTGAAAAGAACGCTGTGGCTTCACAAGGACAGTGCAATGGGGGAAGGGGGCACATGAGGACAAACATAGTATGAAATACAGATCAAATATGTATAAATTTACAGTGAATGAAATAGTATATATAGTATGTACCTGTTATATTTGTACAAAGAAATACAAATGGCTCTGTAAACACATGGTAGAAGTGCAAAAAAAAGATCATTAGACTGCAAAAATGGGGCGGTGGAGACAGAGGGAGGGGATCAGGGAGTGAAAGTTGGGGGTGGGGATGTACGTGACTGACGTGGCTCAGCTTTAATGGGGTGGGGTGGGGTGGTGAGTAAGTACTGTTCAGTGAGTCTATGATTTAAATGGGTAACAGCCTGGTATACAGACTCCTGTAGCCCCTACCAGAAGGTGGGGGTGGGGGGAGAACGGGTTGTAGTTGGGGTGAGTGGGATCTCTGCTGAAGCATGTTTTCTTTTTTGCAGAGGAACATCTTATGTTTGGTGCACCTCATGTATGTCTTGCCATTGCAGTTCTTGTTCCCAGCAAACCCATCACATGACACATCATTGGAAAGACCAGAAAGTCCTCTACAGAATACTATAGGGCTTGATGGGGTATCTCCAAATACTTAAGGAACATACAGGTGAACAAAATGTCCACTATAAAGGACATAAATGAATGGGCTGGACTCAGGATATGGTTGGGAGCAAAGTGTCAGGGGCTTCCATGATGACTCGCTTTAGGGCTTTCCAGTGATGGTGAATAGCCAATGTGCAGTTACCATGCCACACTGAGATACAGCAGATTACAATGCTCTCAGTGGTGCAGCAGCAGGAGTTGGATAGTATTTTGGGAGATAGGCAGGAGCTCATCCTCCAAAGGAAATGCAGGCCTTTTTGAGCCTTCTTCACAAAGAAGGCATTGGCTGGTTTCTCAGAAAGGTCCTTATTGATATATACTTCATGAAAGTTAAAACTGGGTACAAGCTTGGCATACAGTTGTTGTGTATGCGTGGGTAAATAGGGAATATACTGTAGGAGGGGTGTCTGAGCCTTGAGGGACACCTGAGCTGAGGGTCAGGGTGGAGCAGGTGTGCTTCTCTTAACATACTAAAGTCTGTTGGTCAAGGGCCCAGTTATAGGGGTAGGATTTAAGGTCAAGAGGGAAGGGGTTTTGGTGTAGTTCGGAGGGGATGATGGTGTTAAAATCAGGGATTCACATCTGCTTACATCTGTGGTGTTGATGTATTAGATTTTATTCAGGTGGAACAGATGTACATATTTGAATCAAGCAAGTCCGGTGTACCATTTTTTCAGTGTGGCTCTAAAAATAATCTATACTTTTTTCCTCTCTAATCGGTGTGTGTCCTGGAATGCCCTAACATGCACCCGGTCCTCGGGAGCTATACACACTGCCCAGGCATTAACCAGCCTGGCAGCACCAGGACACACACTCTGAGTGAGAGAGAGAGAGAGGAGGGAGAGGGCACCAGCCAGACAGAGAGGAGCGAGAGAAAGAGTGAGAGAGAGAGGGGAAAACAGGCTAGAACCGGATTTTGCGACCTGGGAGATCCAGACAGACAGACAGAGCCGAGGGGAGTGGAGAGAAGAGGAAGAGAGAAGAAGACAGGATAAAGACTTCTTGAAGAGGGAGAATTTAGCTTAATTTTTTAAAAGAAAAGTATATCCAGTCCTCTTTTTCAGGAGTTGTGTTCCTACAGTAGCTTGCCTGGTACAGGCAAGCTGACCACATCAAGACTGTGTTCAGTTGCCAGAGAGACAGGATCTGATTAAACATGTCTTTTTCAAGGTGTGAAAGCAACAGAAATGTACAGAAAACAAAAAAGTTAGTACATAGGTAAGCACACACACACACACACACACACACACACTGGCCATTAACTGGATGCTCAGTCTGATGGACTGTCAGCCCTCTTCCCCTCCTCTGCTGCCCCCTCTCTTTCTCTTTCACGCTTCACACATTCTTACGCCAACCATGGCATTTGTTCTGCCGTCTGCGGCCCCCCTGCCCTGCCAGCAAACTCCACACCCCACCTCCCAGAATGACTTAAACTTCCCGTTTCTCTCCCTCCCCCCTTTCCCTCTCTCCTTGCCTATGGCAGTGTGAAGTGAATATTTCATTATCGGAGATGGCCAGACTCGCGACTATTCATAGATCAGACTACTAATGGGGAATTCATCTGAGGGCCCTGCGAAAATATGGATGCATAATTAATGTATTATCACTGGTATTAATTATGTATGAGTACCTCTCCACTGGAGGAAGGCAGACTCATTGCCTTATCAGCCTGTCCACCAACTAGGTACCCCGGGCCGGAACTGGTCAGTTTCGAAATCTGACAGTTTTCACCTCCCAAACTTAGTGCAACCAAGACAAAGCATGTGATCCTTCAGAAAGTATCATATAATCATGGCCAGTAATGTGATTTTAATACCAGTACATGCAAACGCCTGGGGTTTATCTCGTCGTTTGTGCCGACAGCAAAGAAAGAATTTCATTTCACAGAGAAATGTGATTTCTACTGTACATATGACAATAAATGTTTTGAATCTCTAGAATCTTTTGAATTTCTATTCTATTTCCTGCACTTTTCAAAATTATTGTACACACTATTCTGAAATGAACATGAAATAAACTAAATATAAAAGGCCACATTTGTTTTTTTTAACCCAATATGTTACATTCAGCAAATCAACAGTAAATGTGTATGGAAATGTGCGGAAGTGTGTAAAAAAAACCAAGAAAATATTTACTTTGACTTTGTAAGTAGAATATGTGTAGCCATTAGTTAGTACTATAATATTGGTAACTGGGCCAGTAATGTTTTGTTATTGTGAACAAGTCCCACTCTGGCCCTGCTAACAGCAGACAAGCAAGTACGACACATTTTACCACAAATGACCAAATAACAAACTCCCCTCATAAAAAACTTAGCTCTGTAAGCATCCACATAAACACTGAACGACAGGAACCATAGTGGGCTGCTTCCAGGTATAAAAATGACCTGAGCACGTTCAACACAGGAGCTTCATGTATATCTCTGGGTCTTTTACTTCACAAACATGCAATTTTTGACAACAGTGCATTTGTACTAGAAATGTGCTATATATGACAGAATGTTAGCATGGAAAATGTATACTTGTCCAGGCATATACTCCAGACTCCTGTGCTGTGATTGATCGTTAGGGGCTGTAGTCTTATTGAAATGATCATTTTCTGCCCTTTCTTGGCTGATAATTTAACGTGTTTAACTTGTCCTCTAATACTGTGAATGTCCTCTAGTACATTCCCTCAATTCCTGTTTTATGTCCCGGTAAGGATCACACACACACTCTACCTTTGTTTGGTTGGACCACAGTGCAATTCTGATTTATTTAAATCATTGTGTTTGAAGTACATATATGTGCTTCTTTTTCTGCAGAGGAGATTTGTGTGGGGTGTAGGAACAGAAATGACTGGTGCAATGTATTGCTTGATGTTCTCTGAGTTTTGACTGCTCACTTCTCTCTTTGCTTTCTTATCGTTAGTCTTAGAGAAATTCGTGTGCCAGACCTGGAATTGTAGAACCATGACTTTTTCACTTGCATATAATCAAACAGGGGCAACAGGTATGGTTATGGTCTTTGCTATGGGTCTGTATCGTTTTCCATTCATTTATTGTACTGCATCTTGGGTTTTGCACAGGGGCCTACATTAGTGAAGTTAATTACCACATGACTACTACAGTATAGTCATAACCCATCTTGAAGTATAACTATAATGTCATTGATCGTTGATCATACCCTTAGCTTGGCCCAGAAGTGACTCACTGGGGTGACTGTAAAGTTGATGAAGTGGCCAGATATTGGACACTGGGCTCCAGTCTTTTATATTAGCGTCTCTAACACCTCACAACCCCACTGTCTCTGATTTAGCCTCAGATGAAGTCATGTACCATTATGTCAAATAATGAGCCTAATGTGTACAGAAGCAAAGAGAACGGCCTGTCTGCAGGACATCCCTCTCTGTTTAGTTTGTTTTGTTTTTTTCCCTTGCTGCGCCATTGCCCCTGCTGCAGAGTAAATGGCTTTTGGCAGGCTAAGGCACGCCAGGTCACTGCAGTTTTAAATTAAAACAGGGGGCGCTGTGTGAGTCTCTGAAGGGCCCCTGGTTCCTGCTGCTGTGACTATTTATTTCCCTTTAAACTTGCTTGCTCTGCAGAGTGGAAGTGCTGCAGTGATGCAGTGACTGATTAGGAACAGCCTGCTGTGTCTGGCTGACCTCATGTGGACATTCAAAGTATAACATATTTATATACCTCGTCATAAAAATGCATTTCTATCAATGCAATATCCATTTATTTATTCCAAACCATGTATTTTTTCCTCATTATTCTTTTAAAAAGCCAGTAACACTAAAACTAATGGCCAATAGTAATCCATCACCAAAGTTTGTAAATGGTTGCATTACTGCAGACAGGCAGAGTGTAGGTCCTTCTCTTCCCTTTAACATTGCACCTGTACTACCGTGTTATTTAATTCTCATGCTTATTATTTTGTTTTTATATATATTGCCTGATACTCTCATCAGTTTTGTTTTTAACTAGTGCTATTTTACACTTCATACTAACGCTGTGCATCAGTGTGTAAAGCACTTTGGTCAATAGTGTATACAGAGGGTGCTATATAAAGATGTGACTGGTTTGAAAAAGTGCGTAACAGGCAGTGCCTAAGCTCCTCTGTCAGCATGTCTGAAGATTTCCCCAGAAAAATAGTGTTCTGCAGCAAATCTGCACTTCAGATCTCCGTGCTGACACAAAAAATAAAGGTTAAAGATGCAGTAATAAGACTAAGCCTCTAGTCTTTTAAAAGCATCCCATTTAAAGTGTTGCTGCTATAAGAACAAAACCCAAAGGGAGAATGAAATGTGAGATTAATTGAGGTTAAAGTAACGAGTAAAGTAATTCATACCAAGTGAAAGGAGTTAAGATATGGGATTTTACAGTAATTATACAAGCATTAGCTGTTACTGAGAAAGTGAAGAGCGTGCAAACTTGAGCAGCTTGTCTCTGAATATTGTCGTAATGGGTGAAGGGTCTTCCCACAGGAGGGTCAACATGTAATGTTTTGGTGTTCTAACCACGACAGTGTTTTATAATTCAGTAACCAGTTCAGAATGTAATGTTGCAATTAATAAAAACTGGGTTAATGTTGTTTGTCAAAATTTCATAAAAAATAAAAATGGCCCTATAAAACAGCAATAACAACTTGTCCCAAGTTAAGAAAGTTTTATCCTTCTTGCATCTCAGATGAGGTTTTTTTCAGACAGCAACAATATACTCAGGGGAGTTCAAGTGAAAACAACAAGCCGTTGCTCCTTCATTTGCACACTGACAGTTAAGAAAGGCTCAGCATTTCCTGTGAGAAAATATCCCAGAAGGTGAACTCTCGAACACACGTGTCCACTCCGGTGCCTTCATGAACTTTAATTCTATTTGAAACAGTAGATTTTATAAATGACACCTCTTTACAAATTACAAAATGTGGCGACAGGACAACAGCAATATTCTAAACCAACATTTAGAACAGTTACATTCAGTGATCTAATGAATTTTGGTAGATCTACATTACCTTGTATTACATATAGCTTACATCTGTGCGATATCGGACTCAGGGTCACCTGATGACAGACAGAACACCGCCATATAAAACAGCTAAACTAGTGAATACAGCTAACCTAGTGAACACTTCTCATGCAGGTTTATAACAATACCATATCAATCATATATGCAACTCAAAACAAGGCCATTCCATTACATTTTATACTCTCTACAGACTCTCTACATGAATATACATCTCTATTATCTGGTGCATATCTATTGTTGGTCATCTGTCTTTTTTCATACAGTTAAAGAAAGAAGCTTAAATATTGTGACAAACCCAACAATTCTGCTGTGCAAATAATATGCTGTAGTTCGTGAGTGGGAAGCATCTTATCAAAACAAAAATAAAAAAATATCCATCAACATGAAACATAATCACATATAATCACAACACTGATTATAAAATGTGTTCAATGGAAACTAAAACTCTAATATCATGTGTACCAGCACATTTTAAATGCTAGTGTTGTATTTTTGTGATAATCTTAATAATGCACAATTGAGAGGCTGCTCAGACCACAAAGGAAAAGAAAGTGCGCAAGTGAGTATAGAAGAGGAGGGGGTCATGGCCTGAAAGTTTCCCAGTGGAGCTGTATCAGATGCTGTAACGTTTCAGTTTAAGGTGCTGATGGGCATGCAGTCACACAGCGCCCTCTGCTCGGCTCTCAGTACCAGGCTCTCCGTCTGAGGAAGGCACACACACAAACAACAGGTGATCAAAAGTCACACATGAACACACCACAGAACTTCTGATCGCAGGTGCATCTCCTTAAACACCAGGACATCAGCCACATCAAGTGTTCATCAATATGTCTTTCCATATTTTTGAAGGGTCAGTGGGGCTGGTCAAATTTTATTTTGATTGCAAATTATGCACACACCTGAAAAGGGGAAAACTCAAGCCATCTCTTCACTCTGTGGAATGTGAACTGGTTTGGGACAACAACTAAAAAACCTTTAGCAGCCATACTGGTGAGTTTTTACCAGTAAAACACAACAGGCTATAATATGACACATGAATAAGCACAAATAAACATGAATACAGTCATTGTAACAACATAATATATAGTATAATATAGAGAGTATTATAAATAAAGTCTGCTTCCAGTATATTTATGTACTTTTGCACAAGGAGACACACAAATCAGGTGTATTTTCTTATTGGTGTTATAATAAATATGTACTTACCTACAGACAAATACTTTTACATACAGTTTCTCATTCCTAATACCTTTGTATTGTCCTGTACCAAGTACTAATGAAGACTTCTTAAAACAAGAGAATTTATATACTATAAGACTCACCTGTCACTTTATTAGAAGCACCCACCCTGCAGGTCCGCTATGTAGCAGTACAGTCGCAGACCATGTATTATTATACACAATTTGTCATTGACCCTCTATCTCATTCATCCCCCACATATTTTAGGCATCTAATTGTTTTGTACACAGTAGTGTTACTGATGAGCTAGTGGCATGGTAAAATGTGTATGCTGTGGTAAGGGTGTATCAGGTACCGTTTATCAGAATTGTCAGTGTCAGTGATGAAGATCATTGATGAAGGGCTGCACAAACTGTGCATGCCACCAGATGGACTACAGCTGAGCAAGGCAGACCTCAAAGGAAGAGGTTTCCAGCGAGTCTATAGAATGAAGCACTCACCCGTGAGTCCAGATTGAAAGCTGTCTTTTTCAGATCCTGCAGCGCTCTCTGCATGAACTCAAACGCATGGCAGTCCACACAGGGCCGGCCTGGCAGAAGAGAATGGTGCAATTAACCTAATCTGGAGAATGAAATCTAACATTTCCCATTCAGTGCGACATTGAAGTACACTGTGAAATCTGGAATCAAGTTTTTATATTTAATATAAAAACATTTTTTTTTGTTTTTTTATATACATATATGTACACACATTATTTATGTTTAAACTCACACAGCATTTCTATTACCAAAAACACTGGAGTGTTGTGATTTATAAAGACCAAATGTCAACTATAAGACGTGTGTGCAGTATCTGTCACCTGGACCACTCCGGGAATGCTCCGGGAACATTAGTCTAGCGCAGCTTATTGTATAAATATGACATTGCTGTATAAATGTGATCATAAAAGCTTCAGTGATAAGGGTAATGGGGAAAAGCTCTTACTTTCTGCAGGAATGACGGTGCCTGACTCCTGGTCAGCTGTGATCTGTCTGAAGCAGAGCAGCTGAAAAGTGAGCAGTAGCAGCAGCAGTACAGCCTTCATACTGAAGATCAACGGCCTAGTGGCTCAAAACAGGGATGATGTGACTAATCCTGCGGAAAAACAACGAAGTTCATTTTCTACACGGTATCAACCTATAGATTGAATAAGGGAGTTCTGCTTTATATAAGCTTGTGTATGGAGGCTCGGAGAGCGAGAGGCGCAATAAAGGCAGCTGGACTGTCTTTATTATGCCTCTCGCTCTCAGTGCCTTCATGCACGAGCTGATTTAAAAACGAAAAATACTCCTTTATTCACACAAATAAATGCAAGACTGCTCACCTGCAGACTCCAGTGACACCAGTAATGCTAATCTAACCCAGCAAATTTGCTCCAGATTATTATTTCTCCCGTTTTCTGCCCACCATACAATGGTATCCCACCAAAAATATTTTATTCAGCACCCTGCAAACGCTCTCTGCTCTGATTGGCTCACACAGGTCACGTGGACTATGGCTGTAGGATTAATTTCGAAACTTCAGAAATGTGTATTTTAAAAATTATTTACACTTATAGTTTCATTGAGTACAGTTTTGTTAGATACAGTTTACACCTCTCACTGCTTTCAGTCAAGAAATTAAAGTTAATACATTATTTTATCTTTTTTCTATATGTCGAATTTCACTCATTGTTCCACTGAATTTTTAGTCCCAGTCTAACAAGACATTGTTATATATTTTGAGTATTAAAAGGTACTATATGACAAAATCATTTCCTCTCTATGAAGGGTGTACAACAATGTGGAAAATTGTATTTCTTCATATTAGTCAATATTACTCTATAAAAACATACATAAAAACTAAATGTTTTAAATTAATAACAATAAAGCAATAAGCAATTATACATATGTACATTTTACTTTACTAAACACTGTAGGCATATAAAAACAAAGGGGCAAAAAACATCGGCAAAATAGAATGGGTATATTGCAGTACAATGTAGAGAAGTATTCATTTCTAAAGGGTTGTTGAGTCATTTACACTTTTTAATTTTGACTGGTCTGCACATAGCCCTGACCTCATCCCCACCCAACACCTTTGAGATTAACTGGAACAGAGAATTGTGAGCCAGGCCTTCTCGTCCAACATTAGCATCTGACCTCATAAATATCTACAGAATGAACGGGCTCAAACTCCCACAGAAACTCCAAAATCCAAAATGTTACAGCTGCAAAGGGGGGGAACCAACTCCCATTTTAAAATCTATAGTTGCATGCAATGTCCCTGTTGGTGTAATGGCCAGGCATCCCAGTACTTTGGTCCATATAGTGTACAGGGTGCAAAAAAGCACTGTGAAAATAAACTTGAGGACCTATGAAGAACATAAAATGTGCACTACATTATATATATATATATATATATATAATGTAGTGCATATATATATTT